>MJUU01006689.1:24843-53560 GCA_002080025.1 Modiolus philippinarum | reverse complement strand
AAAAAAAAAAAAAAAAAAAAAACAGGATGGAACCTTATAAAAAAGTGATAAACTTATTTCAATTTACAACTATAACAGCAGGTATATCGATGATATCCATACTATTGACAATCTCTAGTTTTTAGACTATGTCGACCTCATTTACCTACAAGAACTGAAACTTAATAGAGCAAACAATGATTTCTCGATCTAAATATCATCGTTGACTCTGGAAAAAATTAAAACTAAAATTTATGATAAAATGGATGATTTTGATTTCACTATTACTAATTCCTATTTCATGATGGCGACGTTCCTGTGGCTCCCTCTTACGGGGTGCATATATCTCAACAGGTACAATTCGCACGCGTCTGCTCTACTCTTGACGACTTTTATGAACGTAACCGTACTATTATATCCAAACTATTACAACAAGGTTACAGATTTCAAAGATTGATAAACACATTTAACAAGTTTTATTTAAGATATAAACATTTGATAACTAAATATGATGCGACTCGCAAACAGCTTATTTCTTAGGGGATTACTCACCCTCGTTTTTACGGAAATGTTGTTAAAAATATTTAAAAAACTGGTAAAAATTCAGAAAAATTAGGACGTAACTTACTCTCTTTGTGTAATAGGGGATATTGACCGGATATTCTTCCGTTATATTGGCTTTGGGGTCCAATGACCTAAAGATTTTACAGTTATACTGGCCTCTCACTGATACCGCCGATGTCTATTAAAATCTATGATGATTTTTACCAAACCTTTAGGGAGGTTTTCAATTTGATTTTAATCCCGTAGTGCGACAGTGTTTTACCAGCAGACTAGGCTCCTCGAGCTAGCCGAGAGTTTAGCGGCGAGCACTCATTGACCCATCGTTCTAAACTACTATTTGTCTTATTCTTTCCTTTTCAAGATTGTGGTTTTGGAGTTTGTGGTCTACATATAGTGGGTTTTAGTACACACTATTGTTTATTATACAATAGGGAAACGGGATAGGAGAGGTTTTGGTACCCATAAACCAGTTTAAGCCTACCGCTTCCTGTTGCTAGTGCCGGTACCAAGTCCGGCTTTTCCGAGTTCCTATCGATGTCTTTGTTTGTCTTTTGTCATTTTACTTATTTTCTTGTGCAGTTCCCTGGTGGATCGTGGCATGTGGTTGTAATGTTCGGCAATTGTTAATGTGTTCCCTGTTATCTTTCCTTCATTAATTAGTTATCAAAAACAAAAAACAGGAGGTAAATATATGTGAAATGCAATAATTTTGTCCTACTGAAATGCTCACAAAACTTAAGGGTTTAACTATATAGTTTTGAGATAGCAAGTCGTTTGGATTTTCAATAATATCTTTTATATTTCGAATAAAAAAATGACAAAAAAGTATTGATGAGTCTTTCAAAGAAAATTAATGTCATTTCAAGAAAATCAATGAAATTCGGTGATTAACTAGATATCTTCTAAAGATAAAAGACCTTTTTTACCTTGTTACTTTTAATAATATAATAAAATTATATGTGTTTTTAAAAACTTTGGGGTTGATAAAATCAAAAGCCAACGATATATAAACCATGTCTTTCTTAAATACTCTAAATTTGAAAAAAAAAATGTAATTATAATTTGATCATTGCATATGTAGGAGATGAAAGTATCAAATTTTGAAGGAAATGTCGTCACATCTAGTTGCAACGAATCAACAAAATTATTTGAATTAAAAAAGTGAAAGAAGTTTGAGTTCCATGCAAGATAGAAAAATGAACTTCACGGAAATGGGATGTGATAAATGATATAACAAAAGAGCAATTGTATGGGTATAGATTATGAAGATTAGCCTATACGGCAGTTTTGTATAAACATTGCTTTCTTATTATCAAAGGCTAGCACTAGGGACTGTATCTATACTTACATAGGATACTCATCTTCTATCAGTGACATTTTTAGGTTTTGGCAATAAAACTGTATAAAACTCATGATTTAAATATGACCATTTTACCCGTACAGTTTGTACTGACAAGTGAAAAATAAATTTTAACAATTAACATAAGTTTCTGAATAGTTGATCTTTGACTTTTTTTGGTTAATTTCATTAATTTCATTAATTTCATTAATTTCATTAATTGAAACATTTTATCGCCAACGATGACCCGAAATGATTATCTATTACTCCTATGTAAATCAGATGTAAAGGGTCTCTTATCATATTCATATTATGACAAACGTCCCTCGAATATGATAAGAGACCCACTACATGTATTACCTGTAGAATTTACATCTGAACATATTTGTATGGAGTGTAATCTTATTCTTAAGAAGAATTCAACTTAGTTATATATTATTTGGAAGTTTAAACTATCATTCAAAGACGAAAGATTAAAGACTTCAAAATGAAACAGGAATGCATTTAACATAAGTATTTCATTGTTTCAAATGTAAAAATACGTACACCAGTATTATCATGAAATAAACAACAGCATAACCAAGTAACTAAAATAAATGTGCAAAAAGTACCTGTATCATCTTTAAGATATTCCCGTAGCTGATCAGTCTTTTGGGTCGTATCAAGTCTAACAAGTCTTCCATTTTCAGCTGAACAATTCTTGGCAGCTTGGTCATATGCAAGACCAATTTTAATTGCTTTCACGCAAAAATTCTTCTTTCATTCCTTGAAGCCATCAGCTTCACAGATCTCTGTGATAAAAACAATGATATTTTTGTTGATTTAAATTTTCATTTCATTAAATACGACACCATTGTTTAATTTGTAAACTAGCATGGTTGAAGCATTTTCATAGTACTTATGTAGTTTTTGCAGGCGAATTTTCATTGTTGTGATTCAGTGCATGCATTTGCATGCTCCATTATTTGTTATATATTCGAAATTATTCTATGCTCCTGCCGGTTGACTATTGGGTCATTAAGTTTTACCTCTGTCCGTACGTCCAAACGTACGTACATACGTCCGAAAATTTTTGTCAGGGATTTTTCAGCTGGTGTATGCAATATAGACAGTATTTGGTCTTAAGCTTTGGAATGATGAGTTGTACCATGTCTTTCGTTTTCAAGTCCATCACTCAACTTCTTCCTGTTTGCCAATATCTATCTTTCGGGGGCATTCGTGTCCCATGTGCACATTTTCTTTTGTCTTTTTTCTGTTTATGTCTTGTCTAAATGTATGACATATACTGTGGAAGTACTTTTAATCGTGGACATCAAATTTCGTGGTTTCCGTAAATACAACTATTTTGTTAGTACTTAAATTCTTGGTTTCTTAATCATTAAAACTCTAGGAAAAAATGCATTTCGTTGGGATCTTAATTTCGTGGTTAAATGGAACCACGAAATCCACGAAAATTGGAACCCCACGAACAATAGTACTTTCACAGTAATACAGGAACCTAAGACTGCTTAATACAAATGTGAGAATACCGAAGCAAGACCGTTGAGAGGGGGAATTTTAAAATCATATAATCCGAAATAACGACAGTTCAAATTCAACACGAACTGAGACATTATGACCAAAAAAAAAAAAAAAATAAAAAAAATAAAAAAATAAAAGAAAATGAAAAAGAACGCCCCACAACCAAAGCACTAGCAGTGTGAACCCCTATAAAAACTGAGGTATCATCAGATGCTCCGTAATGGTGCGCACGATCTACTCCACGCGTGGCTCCCGTCACACTGCCAGAGAAAAATTAAGTTTTGTGACAGTCGGTGTTAGTCAGTCCGGTAACAAACTCTGGATCTACCCAAAAATATTTGTTCTCATTTGTGAAGTAGAAACATTAACATTTTCATGTAAAACACGACAAAAATGAATTAAAAACTTTCTTCTTTTTTAATGTTGCATGCATTTTGGACTTTTTCTTCCACTTCATATGTGTTAAATATTGATTTTTTTCTGTTTTGATAATGCTAAAGATAACCCAAAACGATTACAAGAAATACAATGTTAATATGTTTGTCTGAATAAGAAATTTACTTTCATTTTTTTCATACCCCGACATTAGTTTTATCCTTGTCCGTACGTCTATTTGTCCGTTCAGACGTGCATACGAACGAACGTAGGGACGTCCGAAATTTATGTCAAGGACTTCCCAGCTTTTGTATGGAGTATTGATTTGATATTTGGTCTGAAGTTTTGGTATGATGAGTTTTACCATTCCTTTTCAAGTCAGGAACTAATCTACTTCCTGTTTAACTTTGCTTTTTTCCCATTGTAGCCATATATTGAATATATTCAACAAGGATCCCTCAGCTTATGTATGTAGTAGTGATTTGATATTTAAAGCTTGATTTTTTCCCAATTTTAGCCATATATTAAATTTTTTCGTGAAGGATTTCTCACCTTATGTACGTAATAATGATCTGATGTATGCTCTGAAGCTTTTGTTTGTGTTGTAACGATTCTCACCTTTTCAAGTATGTCGCTTTGCCGATCTCTAGCTGGCGGGGGCATTCGTGTCCCTTGCACACATTTTCTTTTAATTAATGTTGTCTCGTTAACATCAAACGTTTGGTTATACAAAGTTCCTAAAAAGACGAAACAGAAGACAAATGTAAACTAAGGGATCTCATTTGAATCGCGAATCAGCAACTTATAAAGCTTTGTAGGAGGAGATACTAACTAGTTTAACTTTAAAAAAGCTTTTGACTCATATAATTTTTTTTCACAAAATCGGTGTTTGTGCTCCTCATTCAAAAGATTGAAAGAGTGTATTAATACATAACTGGAATTAATTGGAGATTTATGAATATCATTTTTTTTTGTCTTTATAGTTTCTCCAAAGGTTACGATAAATTTAGATGTAGATAGTGATGTTGATGAAGGATCGAATTTTACACTAGCATGTAAAGCTGTCACAAATGTTCACCCAACGAGGACAGCTTGGTTTTTAATGATCAGCCAATTATTGGAGCAAACAGGTGTCGATTAGTTGTATCGAACGTAACACGACAAAACATTGGAAACTACTAATGTAGAGTTTTTAATCGTATAGGGTATAGGCCTGCAACAGTATCAATAAATATACGGTGTAAGTTGTGTATTAAATCCTATTTACCTATAAATTTCCCCCTGTTCATCTAGGTAATTTGTTTTCATACAAAGGAAGCTATGGTTCTAAAAACATTGCAATTAAATATATTATAAACTAAAAAATGGTGTCCCCTTCGATTTTGTTGAAATCTGAAAATACTTAATGTTATCATTTCTGTGCACAAAGGTGGAATTACATTTAATAAAGGCAAAGCTATTAAACCACATGTGTGAACAATAGAAAACATGCTGTTGAAAGTGCTGACATGTGAGTTTTATTATTTTAATTTTAAAACCGAGTGCTATTCAGATGAAGAGCTACAAATTTGAATATTTTGCAATGTCTTATTTAAGATAATCCAGTCGCCCGTCGCTCACAATGAACAAATGTCGACAATTTTTAGCCTATTTTGAATAGCTCCGTAACTTACTATTTAATCTTCTAAAAGAGTCTCATAGTTTTTTGCACTGATATCATTTAGAACAATTGGAAATTTTAATCTGAGTAGATTGCGACCCCATGACAACAAATGAAAGTTATTTTTGAATGTGTCTATATAATTTAGAGGTTTATGCTTTTGATTAATGTGTAGTATCATATGTACAATGGACTCCTCATAACATCTGCTAGTTTCAAACATATCTGTGAAACCTTTTTTCTATTTACAGTATAGGCATAGTTAGTGTAACCAGTGCCACTGGCAGTCCGTTTGACACTCTGCTGGATCGACTGCTTCACTGCTTGATAGATAATGATTATCTTTTGTAGTGTGTTTAGTGGTAAATCAAGTCTTTTCAAAATCGTTTAGAAACGCTTCGGTTACCACAAAGGGGTACGTCCATGCCCTAATCCAATCAATTATCCATTCATAATCAATGAAGTACTTTCAATGTTGCCCGGAGGACCAGATTTACATGTAAAGGAGAAACGTATATTAGTAACGGTGCATGTAGTTATTGTGTGAACTGTATCACAGAATTCGAGACACCACCGAGGAGTGATAAAGAGGTGCTTTATGTAATTTATAATTCAGTACTACATCTTGTCAACATTATCTGTATCGCTTGTAAAAAAGCTGTAACAAACCATTACCTATGATGACATTCATTTGTATATAAAACTGTTATTTCTGTAATTTGATTAGAGTTTAAGTCGCAAAAAGATAAAAATGTCGGAGAAAATTTATTTAAAATAAATGATGACAAGATGACAAGATGACAATTTTTATGGCCTTTATCCCAAGAATCTACACATTTATTTTAAATAAAAGAATCAACTGGAATATAAATATGCATAAACACAGAGATTAATGGTATTTTTAAGAAAGAAAATATATGATAAATAGATTATGACATGAAATTTGCCATATCGACCGTCTTATTAGCCCCCAGTTTTAATTGCTGTCGGGCTTGAGTTGGGAATCTCGGACTGATAAGAAGGTCGATATTGGAAATGTCATCATTATCATTTAATAATTTATAATTATTCTTAGTCAGTTATTCAGAATATATATGTATAATGTTTTAAGATTTACCGGCATCAATTGGGTATTTGATGGTCGCGAATCAAAAGTACAGGCCATTAGCGATTCGAAACCTCGGGGTACAAATTTTATGCTACGTTATAAATTCCGATAGGTGAAGTTGGTATATACAAGGTTTATTAATGAAGAGACATAAGCTGTCGAGAATGTCGAGCACTGATTAGAGACATAGGCTGTCGAAATGAACATATTATGCAGAAACTAAATTAACAGTAACGGTATTTTGTTATTCACTGTCGACCAAGTACAAATCGATGAGATCATTATCAGAATCTAAACAATAGATGCGATTCCGATAAAAGAATTATTACTTTGATAAAATCAATAATGTTTACGACAGTAATAATGACTTTTTCAACAATCGCATACATTGTGTTAACTATTATAATGATCTCATCAATTCGCACTTGGTTGATAGTGTTATTTATAACCACTGGACCGATGCCTCTGCTGGTGGACTGTTAGTCCCAGAGAGTATTCACGAACCCAGTAGCCAGTACTGGCCCGAAAAACGATTTTATTTGGAAATTTGCAATATCTTAATTTAAGAAAATTTTATTTAAAACTCTTGCATAGCTCTGTCCTTAGCTGATTTTGGCTCTATTGGTAATTTGTCAGGTTTAACACTAGTTCTGTATGTGGATTTCCATGCGAGTGTTTCGGTTTGATCTGCAATGAAGAGACATAAGTTGACATAAATACGCATAAAGTAATTTGATTCTGATTCTATGCAGACACTAAATTAACAGTTACTTCGGTGTTTTGTTTTATATGAATAGACCTACCTGGGATAGAAATATAACAAAGCGACCCCTTGCATGTTTAAAAAAACACATTGACAAAATATTTTATTATAACAAATCTATGCAAAAATTATATACGTGCTAAATGGACGCTTGTATTGTTACATGCGCTCGTCATAGATACTATTAAAACTAGAAGTGGGAGCAGTCGCAAACGACAGCTAATCCCCTCGCCCGCTGTTAAGAAATAATAACCCTTACATAATCTAAAGATGTAAAGATGAATGTAGAAGGTACATCCATTTAACAGTAAGATCATTGTGTGTAACGTGTAGTTTCTCAGATATAAACATTAATAGAAACTTGAACCAAAGTCAGTCAAGTGTAAAATGTAGGTCAAAGTGACCCAATTATCATCTGAAGCTGCAAGACTCTCAAGACGCATCCACTGACCACAGATGATTGATGTAACACATAGGGTATATGAACCTTAACGCAAACTTTAACCTGAGTCAAAGCATGAAATGTAGGTCAGAGTGACCAAATCATCATCCGAAGCAGCATCAGTCTCCAAGACGCATCTACTGACCAAAGATGATTGATGTGCCACATGTAGTTTCTCAGATATGAACCTTAGCACAAACTTTAACCTGAGTCATTGAAGCATGAAATGTAGGTCAGAGTGACCAAATTATCATCCAAAGCAGCAACACTCTTCAAGGCGCATCTACTGACCAAAGATGATTGATGTGCCACATGTAGTTCCTCAGATATGAACCTTAACGCAAACTTTAACCTAAGGTGGAACGAACGGACGGACGGACGGACGGGCGAGATGCTATATCCTCTCCCCAACTTCGTTGGGCGAGGGGATAATAACAATGTAATGTATTTAAAGGTGACGGAACTATGTGCAACATCGATAGTACAAAATATTTAAATTCAATCAATATAAATCAATTCTTTCCTTGCGGACGAAATATTGGTAGTAAACATAGGTTTCGCTTAAATTGGTGACCAAATTTTTGGCTTGCTGCCGGTATCCTTAGAATCAGGCTTTCCATCTTCAGTAGCGCTAGCAGGTGCCATAGTTTCTGTACATGGCGGACAGGAGAAAGGGAAAGGTTGTGGAGCAACACCATACGGAGAGCAGGGAAATCGTTGACTGAATCCGAACGCCTGGGGCGGTATGTTCTCACATGAAAATGTGTTCGGCTGGACAAACGGAACGGGATAGAAATACTGCGGCGGAAGTTGGCTTATAAACGGATTGTAGAGTTGGGTCGTTGGTTGTATTTGGTGGAAGTCAGATTTGTTAACATTGTGTAAATATGCAGCGGTACTAGCGCAAAATTTCTTCAATCCACAGCCCTTCGTGTCTTCATTTTCTGAGTCCGAATCCGGTAATTCGCGTTTGTATCTAAATTCATCTTTGATATCATTGTTTATCTTTTGCAAATGTTTATTGAATTCAATTTTATCATTTTGCGATGCACTAGGAATTTAGCCTTGATATGCTGTTTTAAGAGCCATGATATCTGACATCAACTTGCTAGGGTTTGAATATTTCTTTGGGTCGGTACGCCTTAAACGCTCTTTAATAACTTTCGTGAAAGAGGCATCATTTTTTTCAGTAAATGCAGTCGCCTGTTCCTTCTCGAGTTTCATACTGGATATTTCCTCCTTCAGATTTTTTATTTTCGTCTGAAGCCTCCTTTTCTCATCCTTGTATTCTTTATGCTTGTCTTTCTGTCCGCAAAGTACAAAATCTGTGCATTTAGGATTTGGACAGACGCTGCTTCCTTTATTATTATCGGCCTTGTGTCCTCTAATATGACAATTGGTGCATCTGAAATTAGGTTCAAAGATTGAATTGTTATTTTATTAACCTAAAAATTTACTGAAATTGAATAGAATGTGCACCTTATTTCAGTCAGTTTGTTATGGACTTAAATAAGGCAATTAATCGAGTCGCATCTATAGAAATTAAATGCCATTGACATAGATCAGGAAATTCCCGCGTCGCAGTTCGGTCTCAGTGCGAAAGTACGAACGAACGAAAGAACCAACCAATCAAATGCTATAATCCTCTCCAACTACGTGATATACAATGTGAGTCTGAAATCAAAGACCAACCGAGTTAGAGTTTCAGGATGTGATATTATCGAGAATTATTGTTCTTGATAATATCACATTCTGAAACTCTAACTCGGTTGGTCTTTGATTTTAGACTCATAGAATTTATTTTTCAAGACATGTATAAGCAAATTAGCATGCTCTTCCTGATTAATAAATAAGATTTCCAAGTTTGTCGTTGTTTTTAGACGTTGTATATATATATACAATTAGGGAAATACCAATGTGCAGATCTAGCAATGTTGGGCTGAACATTCTTATTTTAATCATTATCTTCCTGACCATGGGGAGGGTGCGCTGTATGTTACTGACGACTTTGGGTATGGTTGTGCAATTTAGGCCACAAAACCTGGATCCAAATTTTAATTGTAAAGTGAAAATTGATATCAAATTTATATGAGGATATAACCCCCTTTTTGGACTCGGGACTTTGGCCTTATTTTTGGCGTACTTATGACTTGACTACTTGAGTCCATGGACTATATGGACATAAAAGTCAAACATTACTATTGTTTAATATGTTTAATATGTTTTCCTGAAGATGGTACCAATACATAATACAATTACTTAATACAGTTCACAACTCGTACCGATCGTGAGAAAATATTGCCATATTAGGAAGTTGACCGATTAAAGGGACAAGGTTGCAGTGCGTCATAATTGGTTTGTACTGAGTACGCATGAGTGAAATAGAGGAATTTACTATGAATTACTATTGTAAATAACGTAGTAAATATGAACAATTCTACTGCGTTTGGTATACAAACATAAGTTTTCGATTTGTATGTGTATTCATTTGTATTAAAATACCCAATTTAGTCTCAAAAATGCTGCTTAATTGTTTTACAAGTGAAAGAGATAATTTCATCACAAAATTGCCGGGTTTCGTAACAAGTATTTTATTCATGATAGGTAGCATATGCATACAAAAAAAGAGCTTGCTCAACATTATACATTTACTGCCTGGGATATAGAGTGTTTAGCCTAAAGAGTAAGATACGAGATAAATATATCACCCGAGAAGTGATTGTGTAGGGAGTTATACCCTCTTTCCGTCATAATTTAACAGTTTAATTCACTGCGTTGATCGACATGAGTGACATTTTTATTGACGGGCGATTAGCTATACTTTTTAATATATAGATTTTCTACTCAAAAACCGAAATTTTAGATGCGGATTATTTTTCATTTCAATACGGAAGTTGTTTACTTGAGAACGACATTGACGAGATATTGTGACTTAACTTTCTCCAGTGACTAAAAATCCTTTATTTTCACTAGTGACAATATGAGATTTATTTAAATGAGAAAACTCGATAAATCACCGCTATCTATATAATAAACAATAAATTTTCCCACCTATAATTCATGCTGCCTTGAGTGGAAGTTTCTTCTATTGGAATCTCCAACTTCTGAAGTTCAGCTTCTGTTTCTATTAGTTGGAGTTGTTTCATCTTTATCTTGTCATCAAGTTTGTTGGCAATTTTACAAAGAGCACTATTGTCATTGTATATTTGGTAGTCCTTGTCTGGTGTCACAATTGGCATCGGATCTGAATCATTTCTCTGTACATTTTTAAGTTCTCTTAGAGCACACTCAATTTGTCTCCTCTCTCCCAAAGATAGAATATCCCCAAAAATATAATCAACATCATTCGGTATCTCCAAACATCGCAATCAAGCAACATTCGTAAATTTGTGCATCAGAAAATAACCAGCGTACTTTCAAATTGTGGACCAATTTGACTAAGAAAATCACCAACTGAAAGATCATTCATTTTGTTCAAATTCCACTGTTTTCAAGATATGCGTGTACAGGTATGCGTAAATGAAAATACGACACCTTAACACTTTTTACATGGTAAACAATGAGATTCGTTATTTTTAGAATCACGGTAAACCATTTCATGTTAAGAGAACAATGCAGAAAAAATCTTTTGGGAGGTTCTTTGAACCAGGAATTGATACTGATAGAACTTTAAAAATGAAAGTGATAGATATGTTCCAAGAGAACAAGCATAGTCGCCGTGAAATAAGTAGGATATGTGGAATACAACCTAGAACGGTTTCAAAGATTATAACAAAATATGATTCCGAGGGATCTATATCACCGTCAAAGCATAAACCGGGGCCGGCTCGTTTGATAAGTACGGACGAAGTCACCAGTGCAATACAATACTATGTACATCGCAAACCCTCCCTTTACAGAGATGAAATACGTACAAATTTACTATCGGATGGAATTGTAACGGAAAATAATGTACCGAGTTTGTCAACAATATCTAAGATTCTAACAAAGGACATTAGACATACTTATAAAAGGTTATCTGTAAAGCCCGAAGAAGCACTTAGTGCAGAGAACCAAGCCAAATTTGACGAGTATGTAAACACTATTATGACAAAAAATCCATATTCTTTACATTTTTTTTATGAAAGTTCCGTCAGTAAGACTACGGGGAATCGACACTATGGACATGCTCTCGTAGGGGAAGAGGCTATAGAAATCCAGCGCTATGCTAGTAATGCAAATTTTACGGTCAATCTCCTACATGGTCCATTTGGGATCGAAAGTTATAACATTATAGAAGGACCATCTAACGGTTTGCACATGCTGGATTTTTTTTTTGGAGACGCGATGAATGATCGAAATCCACAGGGCAACTTTTTCCTACAACAAGGTGACACCGTTGTTATGGACAACTGCGGTTTCCATCATGGAAGACAAGCTGAACCTAATCTTAGGTACTTGTTAGGTCAACGTGGATTTGACCTCCTTTACCAGCCACCATACCACCCTGATCTTAACACATGTGAAAATTGCTTTAAAGTATTAAACGACTTTTTGAAGCGATTCCCGGAGTATTCTAGAAGGTATACAGAACTAGCTATATGTGATTGAATGGACAAAGTTACTCCCTTAATGTCACTGAGATTTTTTAAAGGCTGTGGATATATTTAGATAAATAAATTTTATTATAAATTGTTCATAACAGTCATATATTGTAGCCAGAAGTTAAATTGTGTTACAATAATAAAAAAAAATCATGAAATTTCCATGCAAGTGCTAAAATTTCCAAATATATCAAATCAAATCAAATATTTATTGTCATATAAACATACATGTAGTTTGTGACATTAACAAATAAAACAAGCAAGTAAAGAAAAATAATAACAGAGTTATGAGTCCCCCGTCCTCAGTTCTAATGACCGTTTTATAAAGGAACCTATTTTTTCTACTTACTTTAGTGTTGATGGGCACAGCAAAAATTATTTTTTTTTATTTTCAGTGAACGTGTTCAAATTTTTAACATCTTCAGATATAAAACCTCGCCCCACCGCTACGCCGAAAAATCTAGCACACATCAATTAATATTATACTAATTTAATTGGTCAAAAGATCAACAATATTTTCTAGAATAGATTGACCAACCAAGATCAAACAGCAAGTTTAAATTTGGCACATTGCACGTTATTATTGTTTAAGTTTAAGTAAACAATATCTCAATTGTTTTTTTTTCAAATCGATACGATGTTGTATCGACCTCCGACTACGTCGTCAATCGATATACTTTTATCAGGTCGGTATGACATCGTATTGATGCAAAAATGCTGTAATATTTATCTGTGTCTTCAATGTATCTGTCGGTGATTATTTATTCAAACATCGCATTAAAATCTGGTCCTCCAGGCAACATTGAAAGTACTTCATTGATTATGAATGGACAATTGATTGGATTAGGGCACGGACGTACCCCTTTGTGGTAACCGAAGCGTTTCTAAACGATTTTGAAAAGACGTGATTTACCACTAAACACACTACAAAAGATAATCATTATCTATCAAGCAGTGAAGCAGTCGATCCAGTAGAGTGTCAAACGGACTGCCAGTGGCACTGGTTACACTAACTATGCCTATACTGTAAGATAAACCATATTTATTAGACAAAAGACAAAACGATGGATTGAATATAAAGGTTGAAGTTAGCAGGCCACCAAACGTAACATTTAGAATTGGTAGCATGACAAAACGTGTAGTATCCTGGACAAGTGGTCAAGGTAGTAAACAAGGGTACTGGAATGTACAGCAGTTATCTGGCAATACATTTATGATAAGTTCTACTATTTTACCAAGCATGGCACGACACATAGGAAACTATACCATACGGGTTCGAAATGTAGTAGGAAGTGTAGTTATCATACTTATGTTAGTTCGTAAGTAACATTTTAATATCAGACATTTGAAAAAATACATTAGATAAGAAATCAGTTGTAAAAGGGAATATTATTCTGAATTAAAGTCTGTCATAAAATGTTTTCATCGTGTAAAGTGTTTAATGTTTTTGCTTTATGGGGGTAATAACTAAATTATAAAAAAAGAATTGTCAAAATCAAAACTCTTATACATATGAACATCTTTAATTTCAAAAGATATCTACTGCAATATTTGTATACATTTTTTTATTCACCCAACAAATGAATTATTAAAGATGTTACTGTATATTCGTTTCTTCAAAAAGTCATTTCGACAACTCATTTCTCTTCAATGCATAAAAAATCAAAATGTTTGGAGGACAATTTACCAAAAGATGTATTAACTGATAGAGAACAAATAGCCAACATGATTTAAATAGAAAGCCAGTTTAAGCTAAGGATAGAGTTTTGAACGAAGGAGGCAATCCTTGATATAAAACTTTAAAACTGATTTACAAATAAAATCAGATTTCGTATCAGCACGGAAGTACTGATTACTGGCCTGTGAATACACTCGGGACTTAAAGTAAAACAGCTAAACGAGAAATCTCAATATATCAAATATAGATTAATAAATGGCATTTTCCATATTAGCACGGTTATCATCCGGAGACTCCCATATCAGACCAAGGCGCCAGTCGAGGGTATATATGGGTCGAGGGATGATACCCGTGCTTATAAGGAAAAGTTCTTGCCCTAGTATGTTTATAACCTACTTCCATTTAGAGTTATCGAACATTAACAGGCTGATAACCCTGTGTCAGCCCGGACTCATCTGGCAATTTCACCCCGGATAGGCTTATATGGCTATATAAGCGTTGGTATACTGATATCGGTAGTTTACTTCCGACTTCATTACATATGAAAAACACATCATATTTATGCCAATCATTTAATATAATATATATAAAAAAATGCAATACAGTGCACACGAAATGATACTCATTGAGGAGTAGTGAAACTTTCATTTTGCAACAAAAATATTTTTTGAAGACAAGTAAAACATCTGCAAAACAAATATAATTCAAAACTTCATTTAGTATCGTGTTTTTTTTTCTTACTTGATTATTTTAGAATTTTCCATTAGTATATATCCTGAAGAAGTCAATTGTAATATGTCCAGTCATATAGAACTTACATGTAATGTAATGTAACTGCAACTAATACATCTCAGCTTACTAATGTATGGACGCATAAGTATGGCGTGAAAACTCTCAGGACGATTTCGGATTCAAGAAGTGGCAATATTTCTATATTAAAGACACAGCTTTGTGACTACAGTGATGGTGGTGTTTACACCTGTAAATGGTTTTCGTCAACAGAGACGTTTGAGGCAATATCTACAGTAAGAGTATAAAGTAAGTAGTAAAGATGAATAGCATATCATTCCTATAATAGTCATACAATTAAAAACATAACTCATGACAGGTATAGTGTTGTTGACATATTTCATAGGTACCATGGACTGTGCCTTTACATTCGAATTTAATTTTGAGTGTAAGCGAGTAGCTAGATGCACAATTATATACTACATATCAGGAGAAATGCACCACATGTATGCTGCTCAGCTTCTGTAATATTTATCCTTTTATAATTCTTCATGTATTTTTATCAAATTTAAAAGGTCTAAAGCAAACACGCTTATAATATTCGACTCGCCGATTTTATGCTAAACAAATTACACTATGCAGCAGCAGCAACAATTTGTATGGTAAGTGTGCGAAAACAAAAGTCAAAGAATTGTTTTCCGGTATAATGGCCTTGTTGTATAGTCTTATGTCCAGACTTATCAAAGCAGTTATTATTTTCCATGTTTTACTGTCAGGAGCACCAAGGTTTAAAATTACTTTGTTTTACGTCATTTTCGCATTTTTATTGAAAAAATACCGATTTTTTTGCGAAATTGAAATTGAGAAATTAAAATTCTTCCATTTTTCAGAAATGATTTTGAATTAAAAATTTGCAGATGACCATTTCGATAACTTATGTCTGTGCAGTGCAAATAGAAACACATGTGATACTTAAAGTCCAAAAATTATAACGAACGTTATAATTTTACTCTTTAATTGTGATCTTTCCATTTTGAGTAGAGATATATAGTCTCTAACATTTTTTTTCCAGTTTATTACGTATATTTCTCACACCGAGATAGTTAAATTTTTACATTTTAAGTTCGAGGTTTACCTTTAGTTAGAACTTTAAAGTTTGAAAATTTAACTATCTAGATGTGAGAACTTATCGTTTACGGAAAACAATGTTAGAGATTGTTTCTCTAATTTCTACTAAATTTATTTAAAGTAAACCGATCTACGTAGTCGTCAGTCTCAAGTATGACGCCATTTTGTTGCTATCATCGTTTCTCTGTGTATCATTGCGCCATTCTTTGAAAGGGGTGTTGAATATAATATTTTTTTATAAAATTGTCATATTATCAATAAATTGAGTTATCTTAGTCATTAAAATGCAAAATCCATTTCGTTATACAATGATGCAGGTGTTAATTTCATCAACATCCGGTTGCACAATTTCTAGAAACTGACACGAGACATTTACATGATTGACCAATCAGCAAGTGAGATCAATTTCTAAACATGTTGTTAATTAAATTCATCTAGCATCATTTGGAAAGTATTTATTTCGAACAAGAATTAGAGAAATACTAACATCTTCAGCCTATTTGCCACTGTTGTGAATGCAAATTTTGTAGCAATGCCGTTACCAAAGGTCAGGTTCAACCACTATTTCTACTGTCACTCAAATCTTTTTTCGTTCATTAACACAATTTTACGGCTCGTTATAACGTGTCTAACTCAAAAATGAAAATAAACATATTTTGACTCTTTGGATAATATTCCTGGAGTTTAGGCGTTTACACTGTAAGTGCTTTATTTTTTGTGGCGTCCGTGTGTTTTCTGTTTCATTGTCGTTGTTTCTGTTTTCTGTCTGTGTTTTTTATGCAGCCATATATTTTGAAAATAATGATTTTCGGTTTTGCTTCCATATTCCTTTGGAAATTTATTTTTTCGAAACAAAATAGGACTGATCCTAAATATATAAATACATATACGGCTATTTTAATATTTAATACCGATAAAAGTTCTTACGCTTTCAAACTATTTTTTATGACATAAATATAATCTAATTTTAGCAGATGACCTAATGCAGGAAATCCCTTACATATACGGAGCTATATGTTTTATTCTGCTGATAGCAATAGCTTTTTTGATGATTGGTATTTGCTATGCTATAAAATACAAACGTAAGTAAGGAGGGACAATTAATAAATGAAACACAAAAGACAAACAAATAAAAATAGGAAATCAGATTAGCTGGACTTGGTACTGGCAGAAACTAGCGGTAAGGTAAAGCTGGTTTTTGGCACTTAAAAATTCCCTTTTCTACCCCGAATCTCTATAGTATAACAAAAAAAAAAAAAAAAAAAAAAAAAAAACATTGGTTGCCTGCCAGATAAAGGCCTCTATCTTGAATAAGGAGGTCGAATTAGACTGATCGAGAAATGCTTTCCACTTAACTTCCTTACAGCTCAAACAATCAAGCTGACTATTAATTAGTTTTCGACCTGGTTTGTCTTTTTGCCTTTTGGACTTTAGCACTTGACGTCTCTGTCTGATAATTTTGTTATCATCCTCATTTGTATTAAACGTGTTTGTATAAGACAACTTTGGCAATTCAAAATACTAGATAGATTTATACGAAAACATACAAAATTAGTAGTGCCTTTTTTGTTCTTTTAAGGAAACGACAAAGCAAGAAGTCATAAGTAGTCATAATAACAATTAGAACATATAAGAAGCATTTTTCGGAAAAGATCTTTTAATTCGATTAATATTTATTAAAAAGCATAATAATGTAATAAAGTGATTTTCAAAAGAATCATATAAGAATATCTAATCTTACGATGTGTGCACTTTTAACTTTCGTCAGGATAGAATTAGGCTTTATATATACATTATGAAGACTTGTGGCGGAATACATTTCCAATGCTTCAAAGTTTCATGGAAGACCTAAGTGAAACTTGAAAGAGATTATGTCGAGACGTTAACAATTCTTGTTGTTCTGTTGGTAATAATATCAATATTGGCAAGACGCCATTTATTGATTTTTTTCTAGTACCACAATTCAGTACAATCGGTTTGCGGGTCAACACAAAAGAAATGACTACTGGGTTGGTGAATACCCTCAGGGACTAACAGTCCACCAGCAGAGGCATCCGTCCCGTAGTAATAAATAAAAAAATACTGTTGCTTTATTTTCTTCGTTTGCGCATTTCGACAACTTATGTCTCACCAGTGCAGATCAAACCAAAACATATGGGAGTCAATTAATCGAAAAACATGTTAAAGCTGATAGAGAACAAATAACCAAAATGATCTAAGTGTTTTTTAGTTTAAATTTAATTAACACGTTCGTTTTTTTAAAATAAGCATAAACTATAGCTCTGCTCTAGATTTGGAGGTAATGAATGATAGTGTTGTCCATCCGCCCTTCCCTGGGTCCATCTGTGTGTCCGTCCGTCCGTCCTTTACGCACGAGGGGACCTTTCCCTTAAACGCTACTCCTCCTGCACCGATGAATCGATTTTCATGAAGCATAATCGTAATCTTTGTCACATAATATAGATGTGAATCTCCTATTTCAGAATATGATTGAATTTTTGGATTTTTGCGTAGAAAGTCATTAACTTAGTCATTACTTTATAAATTGGTACCCATTTTTTATCCGGTACGCCTTTTAAAATCATTGAATACATCGGCAAACGAATACCGAAGCAAGAATAGATTTTTATGAAACTTTAACATTCTTTGTGACATCATTGTTATGTAAACCTTGTATTTTAGAATTTGATCTGATTGATTTTTATGTGATAACCATAGCAAAACATGGACTTGGGTATTACATTACAAGTGGAAATTCGTCTCTTACTCCAACTCCTCCTCAACAACTGAAAAGACTTGCATTAAATATTAACGCAATCTTTGTGACATCATGTAGATTTGTACCTTATGATTCATAGTTTGATTTCGTTGATTATTGGGGTTAGCAAAGAAAGCATGGGCATTGCCGTTACATTACAAATTGCTGCCTCTTTTTTACCCCAACTCCTCATGAACCTATAAATAGATTAAGGCAATCTATGTGACATAATGTAGATAGCACCACTTAATTCATAATTTGATTTGACATATTTTTAATTCTTGAAATCAAATGCAGCGGGGGTATATGTTATTGAGCTTTACTCGAAGTGTTTCTAGTTTAAAACAAGTCTTTCAAACAATAAACCTACAGTAATAACATTGAAGGAGTACCACATAGGACTTCGGTTGTCTATGAAGATATAGATCTGGCATCTTATCAATTTGTTTCCTGGAGAAATTATGAATTTGAAATGGCAAACGTTGGAAATAGCAGTCCCACTGCATCTAATAATAGCAGTACGAACGCAAAGGAACCATGTAGGTATGAGGAATTTGAAAACCAAGTAAAAGATGATCATCAATAGAAGGAATGTGATGGTGACAAAGGAACACAAGAGAAACACCAATACTGGATTGATGTAAAAAGAAAGTGGAACTTTTATAGACACAGTAGACTGCAATGAACTATTCAAACCAAGAACGTTCTTTGCTTTTGATAATTTAAGATATTTTGAATTGAAAGGTTGTTGACTGCGAGAAGGGAAGAGACATATTTATGAAAATAATAACTAAATACCGAAGTTACTGTGAATTTAAATTCTGCATATGCGCATTTCGACAACTTATGTCTCTTCAGTGCAGATAAAATCTAAACGTTTGGAAGACCATAAACTCAAAGTTGTATAAAAACTGATAGAGAACAAATAACCAAACTGATCTTAATGTAAAGCCAAAATCAACTAAGGACAAAACTTTGCATGAGGGAGATACTCCTTAGTTTCCAACAAAATGTACAAAAATTTAGATATTGTAAAATTCAAAATAGAATCTGCTTTCAGGTCAGCACTGAAGCCCTGACTACTGGGCTGGTGAATACCCTCGGTGACTAACAGTCCACCAGCAGTGGCATCGACCCAGTGGTAACAAATTACTAAATACCGAAGTTACTGTGAAAACTCAGTGGTAACAAATAACTAAATACCGAAGTTACTGTAAAAACGACCTGAATTAGGTTGATTTTATTGCGATCTTTGCATAATATAAAAATACTCAGCAAACAAGTAACAATTTCATAGCATTTGCATATGGCTTATTAGTTTATTTAATTAAAATTACAAAATTATATGGTACATATTTTGTTTTATTTAAAAAAAATAAATTGCCAAAAATTGCACAATTCTTTAACATTTTAATTTAATATTTTGTTCATGTGGCTGGGGTGTTTCTACCTTGTGTCATATTTTATGTTTTGGACAGATTTTATAATATTTAGTTATAATCATACTACTTTGTATATTATCCTCCGAATTTGTTCCTTTAATTAAGAATTGAATGCATTATTTTGAAGTTTCATTGGGTTATGAAAGTGTTGACTGAAGCACATTTTTAATGAAGCTCTACCAATGAAGCGCAGTACATGTTGAAAATGTGCGCCCGGTCAACACTGTCTTAATCCCTTTGAAACTTCAAAATAATGCATTCAATTCTTATAATTACATTTTAAAACCAAATTGTAAAAAAACAAATTTATTCAAAGAATACTACATCATGTACACTGAGATTTTATTTTTACTAATTCATCAGCTCCGTGGTCATATGATCAAATGTGTTTCATGGGAATTGCAACTTCACATTGATATGCCACGTAAGTGATGTTCACCTATCAGTTGTAATTATTATTTTTAAATATGATTTTCTGCGTTATGATTAATTTTCGGATTTACTTCGTTTTTTTTTTTAATTTTACATATCTTCTTGATCAAATGTGAAACGAGTGAAAAAAATCAAAGCAGTACACTTTCTCCAAGTTGAAATTCACATGTTTTTAATAGTCTATCAGCTAGCTGAAAAAAAAAATTGCTGGATACCCCTGTAGACAGCACTTTTTGCTTCCAAATCTGTTCAGTTACAATAGATCTTTAATTTTTCGGATGTTATGCTTTACGTAATCTGCAGAAAATAGGTACAATAAGGGTTCTTTAAGGGCCTTTTAGACACATTTTTTTCATTAAAGATCATAGTCTACCCCCATTTAGGTATGCTGCTTTGTTTAACTTTGTTGTCTGAACTAAAACGACATAAGAAAAAAGTTCACCATCATAGAAAACGGACAAGCCTTGTAAAAAAGGGAAATAACTTCAATCAATTCCAATGTCTTGTTTTGTTATGCCCATGTCTTGAAAGTGGATGTTTAAGATTTTAGGCAGACATATAAAAACACACCAGCTTTCATTTCTACATTTATCCAGACAAAAAATAATAGCACGAAACAATTACAAAATATGACAAAAGTGACCAAACTCAAAATCCATTCATACTAACAAAAACTAAACGACCATACAATATACATACTGTACACATAACAGTTAACTTAACAAATATTTCAAATTCTTTATTGTGGATTATACTTTTCCGGTCCCAAATGGACTAGCATTCAATTTCCATTCAAATATATAAGACAATGACGTGAGACATTGAGAACAACGGCAGTAGAATGAAGAACGAACAAGGGAAGTGATGATCACAAAAATCCAAAAGTCCAAAGATATGGCATAAACGGGAACACACGAAAACAATACAAAATAAGGGAGTGAGACAGCCATTAGGCACGGAAACTTAAAATACGATGAAACTTCATTGTATGTTGAGTGACAGAATTGCACCCTGCCTTGTTCCTATACCACTTTATTTTTATAGATACGATTTTGAGACCGTATTAGTAAAAACCATTCTACTTTTCAATTTATAATAACTGAATAAATCAGATATTTATTCACACTCATCCCCAAGATTCGTCAGATGATGCTCTAGTACTGCTATTTGATATTATTCAGAACATTTGCAACCATCAGTACATGCCATGCTTTGGGATTCGAAAGCCACCTTCTGATTGAACAGTTTGTTTTGCAACAACTGATTAACACCAAGAGTGCTATAGAGGCAGATGTTTTAAATCCAGTTTACTGATTATTCATTGTTCTATTCTATCCATGCTCTTCGACCCTTTCAACCCTTACGGACCACCTGATATCGATCTCAGAGTTGACGTTGTTAGTGCTTAAATTTTTTGTGTTGTATCGTATATCATTTTAGTTTTGTCATCATTAGTGAGGTTTTTGGTACCGATTTGTCCTTGTTAATGTTAGAATACTAAAGTTATTTCAAAAACATTTCAAAATTTACCATATTACTGTTTGAGAGTTAGAGAATAATTTTCATGTACCATAAATTTTTGATTGGTTATGTCTTGGTATTAGAAAATGACATTAACCAATCAGCTACCAAATGGATTCCTCAAAACATATTTGCCTCACTAACAGTGTGACGAGTGCTGTTAACAGAGTTATACATGCTTACATATCCGGAGCACCTGATGTCACTCTCGTTTTCATGGGAGTTCACATTGTGAGTGCCTTGGTTTTTTATTTTTATTTTTTTTTTATTTCTGTGCTTTGTTGCAGTCTAACGTCTTTGTTTTCTGTGTTCTCGTTTTTGCCAATCGTTTAACTTCGATTTTGTAGATGTCACTCGTTTCAGTGTTCCTTCGGAATTCTACTGCCGTCGCTTCAGGAGAAGGCGAGTCAGCATTTGCCTCTTAAAAACGTTTTCAAATTGATGCTTGGTAATTAGCTCTAAAATATGTTTATGTCAGCCTTCTAGTGCTGCTGATGAGGAATTATTTTCCGAAATGGCCATACAGCTTATTAAAATTATTGCTGTTGGAGTTAACATAGGTGGTATGGTCTCATGTTCATTTACTCCATATCCTTTCGTAAAATATTCTGTTTGCGCCAAGGAACATTGTGTTAGAATTTCAGAAGAATTGATCAATTGGAACCTAAATTATTGACCAAAAACAGAAGTGTCTACAGACAACAACGCCGACGACATCGAGGGAGACGACAGTACCATTACGACCTCAATTTTTTTTTGCGGTCATATAAAAAGTACAAAGATAGATACTAATAATCAATTGCAAATATATATATATATATATATATCAAAATCAACATTATAATCTGCAAGAACAAAAGGTTTCAAAGTAAAAGGCGTCAAAAGGCAGCCTAGTAGAAACAAACTTGATTGAAATCTATCTAAATATAAAAAACAATAAAAATATATAGCAACTATGAAATCAACACAAAAACATTAAACTATAGAAACAAATCAACAAAAACCAACAGTAGAATACGTTGTCCTCATACAGCAGAAATAAAAGTCATTATTCAAAAGCCATTTGAAAACAGATTAATCACAAAATAACAGAAGAAGTTGATTACCAACAAACCACAACTAAAATCAACAATATCAATAAAAACCAAGATAACGTTGTCCCAGAAAATCATACATGACCAAAGCAAGATATATCTACAAAAACAGGAAAAAAGCGCGGATTATTCCACGATGTGCATACAAACAATCGAACACACCTTTAACAATAGACGAGTAGAACAGCCTTTTTATATATAAGTAATATGTCCATGGTAAGCCTTACTGGTCAACAAAATAACCTAATTAAACAATCCCTCCAGCAACTTAATACAAAGAATGTGAGATAATAACTTTTTGAACTAATTACGATTAAACATGTAAGACGTATATTCTATATTTAGCAATTTATTTCTATTGACATGTCTGTATCGGAGTAAGATTTAAATTCCGGATTGTTCATATCAATTTTTATTATTCTAAATAGCAAAATATTATTTTCCTTGGTACTATGAAAAATGTGATAAATTTGTAAGTGTATTATATATTCACTTTTGCCGCGTATATTAGAACATAATTCACAATGGTTAATTAAATATCCGTCAAAATAGTCATATTTTGTCGTTAGAATTAGCGATGTTTTAAATTAATATTTATCTAAAAATGGTCAGTAAATAGCCAATATTACCATGTTATTTTCATGATCCTGCCCTTTTTTTAATATGATATTAACACAGTGTCCATGATACGTCTGAAGTCGAACCAAATATGGATTTCGTAACTAGGTAACAGCTCCTGAGTAAATGGAGTAGGTTATAAAAGCTCATTGTTGTATTATTTTACGGCATGATAATTTAAGTATAACAAATCAAAACTTTTAGTTCGAACAATAAACTATTGAAAATTGGAAAGAAAATGTTGTCTACCTGGGTATCATACAAACTTTGAAAATAGAGGCCTTTTCGTTCTCAGCTGATAGACTATAAGAAACGATCATGCCCTTATCAGTTTTAAAGTTACTTCAAATTCATATTTTATCAGAAATTCTAATGTTTATCTAAATCTTGCTTTGCTGAAATATTCCAGCGAACAAACTTAAGAGAGAATTTTAAACATTATAAAAAAATTTATTTTGAAGGTCTAAATTTAGAAATTTTATGTCATCAAAGTTTCCACGGAAGGATAAGCCATATTTATTTGTATTAACTGTTACAATAATTAAACCGAGAAAATATAGGTTATAAAATGCTAAAAGAATGACTACGTGAGCTGAAAATATAGCTTAAAAATATCATAAAAAAAAAAAAAAATAATCGATAGTTTTACTCTTTGTTCTGTTTTTACTCTGCAAACGTAGACTGGACATACGCTATGACAAATTTGAATGAAATAATATTTTTACTTTATATCTGATAAATATAATACAGGATGACATTGTGTGAATATATTATCTGTCGTTCATTAAGAAACTGAAGATGCAAACCGGTATAGTAGTACCCACTGTTATAATTCATTTGTTTTGTATATACGAATGTGAATGTGAATGTGTTTTGCAAGTCCATAGACATTCAAGAATGTCGCCTGCAGGGGAGCTAGTTCCACATTGAAAAATATACATTTAATGATCTTCTCCCCTCTGAAACTACATTGCAATTTAAACCAACGGTCTTTCGATAATCTCCTTCAAAGAAGATTACCAGTATATATTTACCCCATCCAAAATAGCTGCGAGTTGGGAACATAGTTTAATTTCTGACAATTTAACATCCAGGTATCATACTTTAAAATGAAACCTTTTGACATTTAGCATGAATATCATATATAGGAAGTTTAATTTCATATTCCAATTGGTAGATTATTATTTTCATTTTATTTTATTTTTTATTTTTTTTAAAGGGAAAATTCACTAAATTTTGAATAAGACCTTAATTTACTCTAAGTAACATTGTGAACATGTTGACCAAGTTTAAAGTAAAAATTCACATGGGTTTAGGAGAAAAACGATATTTATTATTGATTTCTGCTACAAAAGTTAGCTGAGTGACGTCACTTGGCTAGATCTCGGTCATTTTAAAAAACAATCATACCACTGTTAATATCGTTATTAAAAGCGTTCGAGTGAGATAATGAAATAGCTAATTACTGTAGAAAAACAAGGACAAGCGTGTTACCCTTTTGCTAAATCTTATTGTTTCTTTCTGCATAACTTCTTCGTAGAATAACTAAATACTGAATTTATAAAGAAATAAAATTGGTTGTTTATGTTTTAAATCGATGCAAAAAGAGCTCAGAAAAGTAGTTCAAAATAACAAAAAACATTAATTCTCTAGTTATTATCCTCAAACTGTGTGACAATCTAGGAAGTAATAAATATGTGCACACACACACACGCGCGTGCTTCTGTGTTCCAGTCATGTTGTAGTGATGTAATCATCAGAGGTTAATTAACAACCAAATATACAGAATCATGTCCCGTGTCAAATTTTACCTGTGGCATGCCCTAAAGGTAAATGTGGCGTATGCTGCACTAATTATAGGTAGAAAAGGCACAATCTTGTTTGAAAAAAAAATCGCTTATAGCACAATACACAAATCTTTTTTTAAATTACTTTACTAATATTAAATAAATAACGGAAACTGGATAAAATTTAAAAGACAGGTGCAATTCATTCAGAATTATAGTGTTTCTGCGAGGGTCACACACAGTAAAACTGGATGATCTGAAGATATTGTATTCGGGGTTAGAAATGATTTATTTCGTGCAGCAGTTTGACAAATTAGCGTAGACCCCTTTTTCTGGACCTTTTCAGTAGCCGAATCCGCCTGTGCTCAAACTTCGGTTTACAAGTTTCTGTCTTGGACAAATATGATCAATATATTAGTCCCAGCTTCTATTAAAATAAAAACGCTATTAAGAGGTTGATTTTCGTAATGCCGTTTTAATGTCTGCAACATTTATAATGCACGTGAAACTTTCAATTGATTATGTGTCATGGGTTCAAGCTTTGACTTATATAACATATTAGTCATAGGTTCAAATTATATACTTATAATGCCGAAATCGTTTATACAGACAGTTGTGTTGTATACTGTAAACCACGGAGATTAGGCTGTGTTCAGTATACCTAAGTTAGTATTTGTACGTTTATATGCAGTTTTATGACACTTTTTATTGCACTTTTTAAGTCTCATTTCAATGCCATATTCATGGTTTTATGTGATTGGAGCACAATACGAAGATCCTGGGCATCATGCGACGAAGTTGATGAAATTGGCTTTTATAATATGATCGAGTTAATGCAATTTTAGATTATAATATTACTGAAAATGACCTTTTCTATGATTTATTACATCTGTGTGTCCCAACGATCTAGAATATTTTGCCCTAAAACTTTACAGTTATATAGAAGCAAGGACTTATACGTCCTTGATAGAAGGTAATATACTGTGCACGAAAATACGATAAATAAAAATCCCCTACATCAGACTTGGCTAGCACGTTGATTTTTTCAAATAATTTGCACCTATTTCATTTTCTGCATAAAACGAGCCGTCTCCTGCGCGACAATATAGCATGACATAAAATGTAGATCCAATGTAAATACAACTGCAATCGGTTTAAAAAAAAAAACAAAAAACAAAAAAAAAACAAAAAACAACTCAAGATAGAAGTTTCTACCCGAGTTTCTTTTGTTTGTATGTAGGACTATAGGTACGTAAATAATAAGTCTAAGGTGTGTGTCTCATTCCGATTCAATGCATAAGGTGTTTGCGGAGTGATCGTGTACACAGCAGGTGTTATCAACAGGGAATTATACTCCGAGGTCGTCATTTTTCCAGGTAAGGTCAAGTGATTTATACAGGTAGAAGTGGTCGGATTGGTCTGACACCTGTCTTCTCAATAAACACTTAATACACAATATGGTCAGTACAAGCCTTCATAACTATGAATGCTTCCTGTATATGAATCCAAATTTCTACAATGTTTTCTGTTTATTTAATAGTGAACACGGGAACTTCGTAAAAGGTCTGGATATTATCAATTTATTGATATATTAAGAAAAAATAGCTACAAATTTTCATTTCTTTATTGAATAAATTACAAATTGTTGAATTTAGTGAAAGAAATTATATTTATTTGGACAGATCAGAGTTATGTACTTGTTGTTTTTACACAGGCTTATCGAGTTTTGGTATTTTGTGGTCTTTAGGTATCACGTGACTTTTTAAGTTGACAAGACGACAATATGGCGGTTGAAGCACCGGGATTTGCTCACAATTAATTCAGTCTTGTACAGTTATCCAAGACAATTAAACAGTAATACATATATTTATGTGCTAACTAAGATATGAGGAATAAAATATTGAATTTTTATTTTTTTGCGAATTTTCCCTTTAAATTTAAATTTTATGAAAGGTTTTTTTTTATGTGTATATATATTTTATAGTCTCTCATAACTCTGTATAGAGTGGTTCTTACATTATTTTAAGATGGTTTTTAAACGTGCATTAAATCATTGTGTACTTTTAACCATTTTATGTATATGTTTTAAATGTGAATGTAAGAAGTGAGACTTTAATAAACTATTTGTTGTTGTTGTTGTTTACATTTTTTGTCAGGTGTTCTGCCCATTTCAAATGTTTCACAAGAGCATTTTTAATTGGATGTAGAGATTCATTTTGTGAGACTTTCTTAGGAAAATCTATATGCCTTATTTTATTGCAGGTTTAATTGATAGAAGGTCATTGTAAACTTTCTCAATCATTGTTATTTCTTCTAAAGGCTGAGTTTAAAGATTTGTAATTGATTAGAATACTATTTGGTTAGATCTAAATTATTCTCCTGATTTTTTTTACCAAACGAATTGTTGAAACGCATCGAGTAATTGTGGTAAATTGAGGGCATTTGCAAGACAGCTAATTATCTACCCATATCACATTGAAAATCTTTAGATAGCAACGAATTCTTAAACGGATGTTGAATAAAACCTCAGCTAAACAACGGCAGTAGAATACCGAAGGAACAAAGCACAAGATTACACAAAGGCAAGAACACCAAAAGACGGAAGACCAAAGACACCACATGCCTACAAAACACTCGAACGTTACATATACAACACAAAAAACTAAAGCACTAACAGTGTGAACTCTCAATAAACAAGAGTGACATCAGGTGCCCCGGAAGGGTAAGCATGTCCTGCTCTGTGCACAGCACCCGTCACACTGTCAGTGGGTCAATTCAGGGTAAAGTCGAAACCGGTAATGTCAAATCAGGGAAGACGCAAATCTAGCTGAAAATGTCAGTTTTTATTTGTGACACTGACATTTCATATCTATCTATGATGTCGTGGTGACGGCCATAGAATTTCTGAAGGGACGAAAGTAACAAAGGCTGAACATATCCCTGACTCAGCAGTTTTTGTGACAGTGCTTTTGCTCTTTCCACAAAGTCACTGTATGTACTGCACGCTCTACAATAACGAATTAATTGTGAAATATATACTCAATATGCTGGGGATGCAGGTATATTGCTGCAGAGAAAGGGAAAGTTCACAATTGGAAAGTCAAAATCATCACGTTTGTCATATAATCTAGATTTCAGACGTCCATGTTCGTCAATGTACAACAAAAGGTCAAGGTATGAAGCAGAATCGGGTGTA
>MJUU01006689.1:2722-21750 GCA_002080025.1 Modiolus philippinarum | reverse complement strand
GGTGTTAAAATACCAAAGCATGATGTAATTCATGCAACATTGTCATATACAACACACATTTTGTATGTTCTTGTTATTTTTATGCGAACATAGACCAAATAACAACAATTTCAGGGAAAATTTGTTGGGGTAGGGGTAAAATTTTCTGTAATCAGAGTCACATTTAACACTCCTTGTTTTTCCTGGCAATGTTTTAAGACACCAAATGTGTCGCTTGGTACA
This sequence comes from Modiolus philippinarum, assembly GCA_002080025.1. Lineage (NCBI taxonomy): Eukaryota > Metazoa > Mollusca > Bivalvia > Mytilida > Modiolidae > Modiolus > Modiolus philippinarum. The sequence goes on along the minus strand of MJUU01006689.1, from coordinate 21,528 downwards.
ATTAATTGGCAAAGTTGCAAATATATCCTCCAGATTTAGCATATATAACGATATAGCAGTGGACTTTGGACAATTCTGAAATGTTGAAAATTCCCATTTTTCATCAATTTGGGAAGAAATAATGAATTGTAGTCGAACAATGGCTGTTAAAATACCAAATCATGAAATAATTCACGCAACATTGTCATATACAACACACATTTTGCATGTTCTGGTTATTTTTATGCAAACATAGACCAAAACTCACCAATTTCAGGGAAAATTTGTTGGGGTAGGGGTAAGATTTTCGGTATTTAAAGTCACATATAACACTCCTTGTTTTCTTAAACAATGTTTTAAGACAATTTATGTATTGCTTAGGACACTTAAATGGCATATCTGCAGATATATACTACACATTTGACATTTTTTGCGATTTAACGATGAAAAACGAACAAATCTGAAATGTTGAAAATTCCCATTTTTCATCAATTTTTGGTGAAATATTGAGTTTTAGTCGACCAATGGCTGTTGAAATACCACATTCTAATGTAATTCATGCATTATTGTCTTATACAGCACATATTTAGCGTGTTCTGGTTATTTTTATGTGAACGTAGACAAAAAAATTACAGTTTCAGGGAAAATTTGTTGGGGTAGGGGTAAGATTTTCTGTAATCAGAGTCACATATAACACTCCTTGTTTGTCTTAGCAATGTTTTAAGACATCAAATGTGTCGGTTGGTACAATTAATTGGCATAGTTGCAGAAATATCCTCCAGATTTGACATATACAACGATATAGCAGTGGACTTTGGACAATTCTGAAATGTTGAAAATTCCCATTTTTCACCAATTTCGGGCAAAATATTGAGTTTAAGTCGACAAATGGCTGTTAAAATATAAAATCATAATATAATTTATGCAACATTGTCCTATACATCACATATTTCGCGTCTTCTGGTTATTTTTATGCGAAAATAGACAAAAAATTGACAATTTTAGAGTAAATTTGTTGGGGTAAGGGTAAGTTTTATTGATATATGATGTATATATTACCTAAAAACGGCCATTATTTGTTATGGTTGTAAAGCAAATGTAATAAGCTTTCATTTGATACCTATTTTAAATGATATTTATTTACTAAAACATAATATTAGGCAAAAGAAAGACAAAACTTATTCAAAAACGAAATTATTCAAAGGTCCCTGTATTTGGTATATTTGAAAATAAAATGTTGGTCATCTAAATTATGTTAACATTGTCTTAACCTATTTTATATTGAGGAAATTAGATTGAAAAGCCAAAAACAATTTTCAGAATCGGGAATTGAGATGCACTTCGGGTTCTCTAAGCCATCAAACTTACGCAATTTCAATGAAAATATCAGTTTTTTCGTCAATATTTCATTGGGGTAGGGGTACGTTTAATAGCGCTATAGAACGTATTGGGCATGAAAATTGTAAAAACTTGGGTTCTTTGTAAAGCTCATAAAATAAGCAATCATTTGATACCTCGTTTTTATAACTTGAAAGCATTTTGTCAACATTCTGAAGCAACTGAAAGAAAAACTTTAACTAAAAACGAAATTTTCCAAAATTTCTGTAGGTGGGTCTAAAAATAGGCCAAATTCCCCAAGTGCGTGCAGGTTATGCTCGTGTTAACATGTTTTATTTTGAAGAGGGAATGTATGCAGACTTAAAAAAATGGGTGGGGTTCGGAAGTGGGGGGGGNGGGGGGGGGGGGGGGGGGGTGCACGGGGGGTTATTCCAGCCCATGGACTATGTAGATATATTTAGCAAAATTATTGAAAAGATTTTCAAACGGAGTAGCTATAGAACTTACCGCAATACCTGCAATTTAATATACTTGGCAAAAAAAGTGAAGGATCATATTCATTTAAAATCAAGTATCTTTATTTTCGTCACAAAGCACGAGCATAACCACACATTTGATCGCCATGAAATTTTGCAGAGTGTTTACACTCACCTTTATGAACATTTTCTGCAATTTTCAAATTTCCAAAATGTTTTATTTTTGAGATTCTGAAAATCACGTTTTTTTGACAAAAATCATGATTTTGACATTGTTGTCGGGTTGTTCAATCTTTCGACTGTCTACAGACTTTGATTCACTAAAAAATGCTGAAAATCGTCAAAGAGAAGGGCATTCAAATGAGGGTACCCATTTTGTCCCATAAGTGAATTTCCACTTTTGTCTGAGTCATTTTCAAAATTTGGAAGGGTATGGTTCACTGATTGAACATTTTGACTTAATAGCATCGTTTGAAACATCTAGACAAAGAAATTATGGAATAAAAGGCTTCATTGAATCGGTTCCTGGCTGAAATTTGATTGCATTTCAAGGCAGATAAATTTTTGGGGTAAAAAATGCAAATTTTAGTGATTTGTGTTTTTCGAGGAAACATGACAAGATGGAAAACTGGCCTCATAGACGTTTTTCAAGTATCTAACCTGTTAATCTCAAAAACATCAGACGCAATGATCCAAGACTGATAGCCTAGTGTAGGATTTGGTCAAACTAAACTGTGTTGCAAAGCTGAATGCATTTGTAATGGAAATGAAAAATCATGATCCTTAACTTTTTTGTTGAGTATATATACATGCTGAAATGTTTCGGCAAGAATCAATGAATGGAGTGATTTGATTTTCTGAACAACTTTTCACTTTCATAATTCATATAATGTGTGCGGTTCGAGTTACGTATTACAAAATATTCATGATATATCGGTAACGAGCTGATGCCTCTATGGGATGCAACCTTTCATCATTGGATAGTGGAAACTCCAAGACAACAATCTTGAAAAGAAAAGAACAAGACAAAACGTAATTTAGAAAGATGGGCCAGGGAGTGCTCGCCGCTAAACTGCCGGCGAGCTCAAAGAGCCTAGTCTGCTGGTAAAACACTGTCGCACTACGGAATATTAATCAAATTAAAAAAACTTTCCGAAGGGTTTGGTAAAGAATCGTCATGGATTTCAGTAGACATCGGCAGTATCAGTGAGAGGCCAGTATAATTGTAAAATCTTCAGGTCATTGGACCCCAAAGCCAGTTTAACTGAATCATGAAGAATATCCGGTCAATATCCCCTAGTACGTAAAGAATGTAAGTTACGTCCCAGTTTTTCTGGATTTTTTTATCATGCAGTTTTTGATATTTTTGAACAACATGTCCGTAAAAACGAGGGTGAGAAATACCCTTAGTAATAAGCTGTTTGCGAGTCGCATTATATTTAGATGTCAAATGTTCATATCTTCTATAAAACTTCTTAAATGTGTTTATCAATTTATGAAATCTGTAACCTTGTTGTAAAAGTTTGGATGTGATAGTAAGGTTACGTTCATTGAAGTCGTCAAGAGTAGAACAGACGCGTGCGAATCGTACCAGTTGAGATATATACACCCGTATGATGGAGCAACAGGAACGTCGCCATCAAGAAAAGGGGCGTTAGTAATGGTGAAATCAAAATCATCCCTTTTATCATAAATTTTAGTTTTAAATTTTTCCAGAGTCAACGATGATAGTTAGATCGAGAAATGGGCGGTATTTAGAATCATTCTTAGCTTTATTAAGTTTCAGTTGTTGTGGGTAAATGAGGTCGACATAGTCTAAAAACTGGAAATTGTCAATAGTAAGGATATCGTCGATATAAATGCTGTTATCGTTGAAAATTGAAATAAGTTTATCACTGTTTTGTATGGTTCCAGCCTGTAGTTGTTTCATATAGTCCCGTTCGTAACAGAACAGGAAAAGAACAGAACAGGAAAAGATCTGCAATGAGAGGTGCACAGTTTGTACCCATGGGAATTCCAATGACCTGATGATAGACGATGTTGCCAAAACGAACAAAAATGTTGTCTAGCAAAAGATTCAGTGTCTTAATCATCTCATCGCAAGTCCAGGAACAACTGATGATAGAGACGAATCCTTGCTTTTTATTACAACAAATGAACTGTACAAAAAATGAACCGAAAGTCTTGCTGAATCTGTAAATCAGTCATAAGTATGGGTCTGAACTATGTAGTAATATGAAATTTAAAGCCTGTCTGTTTCTAAGCCAGTTTCAACATTTCATTGTGGAAAAAAAACTTAACACCCCAACATAATCTGATATGTGTAAAAGTATTTTAGGACTGCATCCACTCACAAGTAAAAACTTTATTTCCTTCAGAAACTATGAACCTTTAACGATACATCCCTATCCAAGTGCATTTTTTTGGCAAGGCTTTTCTAATTTCTGTAAAATACTAACTGGAAAACATCTCGGATTAATCTCGGACATTATACAGACATTTATAAATATGATCTCCTTGCCTTCCTACATGTACTAGACTTTATACTCGAACATAAATTCCCCTAGCAAAATATTCGGAAACACATTATAAACAGTGTATTTTCCGGATCCATATGTCCGCCTTATGTGGAATGTCTGCCAGTTACTCCAGATATGGGACATTTTCAAAAAATGTCCACTTTTGCCTATTGAAAAAACACAAAAATAAACTTCTCGAACCAGAAATTAAATAGTGCATGTTAATACCTGAATATTAGTAGACACTAGATTAAGAATATGCAATCTTAAACATAAACCGAAGTGTGTAGAAAGGTCATCCAAAGTAAGCAGGTTACATCAAAATGTCCACTTCGCAACGTTTCAATTTCCTCTTTCAAAAATGAGAAAAATGTTTTTGTAACGATATTTTTTGCAGTATCTGGAACCGCAGATAATTAAGTACTAGATAACAATAAGATCACCAGTAAAGCACCATTCTTTTAACGTTTGTGACAGAAAACTATGAAAATATACAATTTTCAATTGTCAAATTCAAACGGAAAAACCATGCAATAGGAAATATCATTCAAGCATCTAAATTACTCATCTTGTCCCTTCAGTATTGTATCAAGCAGATACAATTTCTTTACAGATTTTCTAATAAAAATTAAAAAAAAAATGTAAGAAGATGTCCACTTTGCAACGGTCTACTTCGCAACGAATTTGTCCACTTCGCAACATTTACGAGGCGCCGTTACGTAGTGGACATAATCACACATTTAGCTGTCAAATGCGGATAAAACCTGATACTCTTCTTCTTGTTTTTATGTTAATTTCCAGCAAGCATGCATCAAAATTCTTGCAATTTATTCTAAGACTTATAAAATTTTGTGGTAGCGGTACAGCAGTATGTCCAATATACTAAGAGGTTTTGTTCACTTCGCAACGTCCTTATAGCGTTGCGAAGTGGACCGTTGCACAGTGGACATATTTACATGTTACTGGCGATTTCTTCTTTGTCACATGTCCTAGAACCACAATTCAACAATTACCGTACAATGCACAAGGTTAGTTATGATTATTATGAATTTCATGATTTTACGATGGACGTCTCTTGGAAATATTGACCGTTGCGAAATGGACAAGAAAAAAATTACGGTGTCAACTGTTCCAACAAATTCAATCACATAAGAGTAATGGAATGTAACATATCTGTTGTATACTATTTTTCAAATAGAAAAGTAGATGACGAACGTTTCTATAGCAAAAATGTAATCTAAATCACAGAACGAGCGCTCTATAGACTATTTAGCTTTGGCGTTGCGAAGTGGACATTTGTCTATGGACGCCCATTAAAAATCTGTTTTCAGAAAATTTGTTACAACTACTCCCAATTAATGAATGCTTTTTTAATTGTTTGGATGTATTTCTAATAGATAACAGTTAAAAAAAGTTTAAACAAAATCAAGCAAATTATACTAAAATTGGATGTTTGCAGATATTTTTCCGTGTGGACAGACGTTTTTGGCTGTTTTAGGCCACTTAAGTCCAAAATATTCTCAGATGCCCTATTCAAAAATAAATAAAATATTATGTCGATTGTCGAGCAGGAGCTATATTTAACAACAACGAAAAGGAAAATAGAAAAATGTTAAAATTCAAAGAAAAACATGTACTGGACAAAAAATGGACTTTTTTGAAAAAGTCCCATATATCATGTATATTGGACACATTCAACATAGAACACAACATAGATTTATGTGGATGACAAGGAGCAAACCCGCAACTAAACCCATGGATTTAGTTCATGAAACAGTGATTTAAGCCAAAACAAAGACAGATACCACTCACGTCATAACGATGGCATATTGGTCAGTTGACCATCCATGACGATATTATTAACAGACAAGTCAAGACAGACGACAGAACCATACAACTTGTAATACTAGTACCATCAAGCCAGGTTTCAGCAGTATTTGAAGCTCTTCATGGCGAGATAGGCAACCCAGACCGAGCAGACAACCAGGCTCATCCGTGACAGACTTGACCCGTGATTATCAAGGATATCACAGAATGGATAGAGCACTTTGACAGTTGTTTACTGATGGAAGAACAGACAGACAAGACACCATTGTGAACATTACTTGTAGCCATTGGTCAGGAAATAGTGTGCATAGACGTTTTGTTATTGGAGAAATCCAAAGGAGCAATAGAGAACATACTGGTAATCATAGAATGTCCAATTATCGCCACAAAAGAATCTGCTTAAATAACCCGAATGACCTGATCTGTAATGAAATATTTTAACGATGAGAAGGACAAATAGGTTGAAAAAAGAAAATTTATGACACATTGTTACATGAATGACAAACTTAGTTAACTGCATTTTGTGATCATGAATTTTTATTAAAAAGAAATAACTGACATTCCAATGGTTGACAAGAACCTTTTTAGATGAACGATGACGGACAAACATACTGAAAAGCTACCAATTCTAAGGCGCAAAAGGAGCTCTTCAGTAAAATGTGACTAAAGTAGTTCACAAAATACGAGAATGTTTTTGTTCAAATACGAAAAACTGAAATAAATGTTGATAAATACGGAATACGTGAAACTATGTCAATACGTAAATATGGGAAATAAAAAGGCAAAATACGAATATGCGTAAAATAAAAACGCCAAATACGTCATACGACAATAACCCTTTAACACCCTAATATCACATGGAGGATCCAAGGGACAGCTGCTACTAATTATCTTGCCTTATCACAAGGTGAGTATTAGTTGGAAAACAGCTACACAGCACCTGATACCGGTTGTTTAATCATGAAATAACATCAACTGTTGAAAAATATTATAATTTTGATTTCTTTTCTTTTGTTTTAGACAAAAATTGGCAAATTAATAAAACAAATGGAGACCCTAAAAGATGTCTCGCCCGCCCCTGCTTGCCTCTAAATTGATGTGGAATCTAAGTGAACTAATCAGAAAAGTGAACATGCTCACTAGACTGTGAAATTGAGGTCAAGGACAAAAGTCACCTGCCAGACTGACAGGTACTACCCAAGAACAACCAACATACCAAATATTATCAACATACCACTTCTAGTTATTGAGAAATGGACTTAAGCAGAAAAACTTAACGTGGCCACTAGACCGTGAAATTGAGGTCAAGGACAAAAGTCAGCAACCAGACAGACATGTACTATCCAAGACCAACCTACATACCAAATATTATCAACCTACCACTTCTTTTTATTGAAAAATGGACTTAAATAGAAAAACTTAACGAGGCCACTAGACCGTGATATTGAGGTCAAGGACAAAAGTCACCTGCCAGACTGTCATGTACTACCCAAGACCAACCTACATACTAAATATTATCAACCTACCACTTCTAGTTATTGAGAAATGGACTTAAGCCTAAAAACTTAACGTGGCCACTAGACCTTGAAATTGAGGTCAAGGTCACATGACGTTATGTCCGTCAGGTAGCACTTGATTAGTACTACCACAGGACTAAATATGATGTTCGTACATCAAAGGGTTTTCAAAATATCCTGTATTTAGTAAAAGTTTACGCCGTCGCCGTCACCGTCGTCATACTTTGCACGCCTATATCTCGCTTTCCACGACTATCATCGCGTGCGAGACAAAAATACACAAAATACAGTACTAGAAAATTTTTGAAAACGAAATTAAATGGAGGGGACAAATTTAATCAAGAAGCTATACCGAGTTACATCTAATTTAGTACTTGTTCAAGAACATGCTTATGTCTATCTTACAACATGATTTAGGTTTACTTCTTCCATTTCTGTAAAGGGAACCCAAACATATCAAATTCCATTCTCATAGACCCTTTATATACAGAAAATGTCTACAACTTTTTAGAATATTATTATACCCCCCACTTGATGGGGTTGTCCGTCCGTCCGTTCGTCCGTCCGTTACACCTGAGGGTACTCATCTCTTATCCGCTACTCCTCCTGAACCACTGAATAGATTTCCATGAAACTTTAACACAGTCTGTATGACATAATGTAGATGTGTTCCTCTTATTTCAGAATTTAATTTGATTGATTTTTGGGTTTTCCCAGAGCAAAACATGGACTTAGCCATTGCATTACAAGGGGGTACCCATCTCTTATCCGCTACTCCTCCTTAACCACTGAATAGATTTTCATGAAACTTTAACAAAGTCTTTATGACATAATGTAGATGTGCACCTCCTATTTCAGAATTTGATTTGATTGATTTCTTGGGTTTCCAAGAGCAAAACATGGACTTAGCCATTACATTACAAGGGGGTACCCATCTCTTATCCGCTACTCATCCTGAACCACTGAATAGATTTTCATGAAACTTTAACACAGTCTTGATGACATAATGTAGATGTGCACCTCCTATTCAGAATTTGATTTGATTGATTTTTGGGGTTTCCTCATTGCAAAACATGGACTTAGCCATTACATTACAAGGGGGTACCCATCTCTTATCCGCTACTCCTCCTGAACCAGTGAAAAGATTTTCATTAAACTTTAAAATAGTCTCTATGACAAAATGAAGTGTGCACCTCCTATTTCAGAATTTGATTGGATTGATTTTTGGGGTTTCCTATAGCAAAACATGGACTTAGCCATTTCATTATCTCTAATCCGCTATTCCTCCTGAACCACTGAATAGATTTTCATGAAACTTCAACACAGTCTTTATGACATAATGTAGATGTTCACCTCCTATTTCAAAATTTGATTTGATTGCTTTTTTGGGTTTCCCACAGCAAAACATGGACTTAGCCATTACATTACAAAAGGGTCACCATCTCTTATCCGCTACTCCTCCTGAACCACTGAATAGATTTTCATGAAACTTTAACACAGTCTCTATGACATAATGTAGATGTGCACCTCCTTTTTCAGAATTTGATTTGATTTCCCATAGCAAAACATGGACTAAGCCATTACATTACAAGGGGATACCAATCTCTTATCCCCTACTCCTCCTGAACAAGTGAACAGATTATCATGAAACTTTAACACAGTCTTTATGACATAATGTAGATGTGCACCTCTTATTTCAGAATTTGATTTGATTGATTTCTGGGGTTTCCCATAGCAAAACATGGACTTCGCCTTTACATTACAAGGGGGTACCCATCTCTTATCAGCTGCTCCTCCTGAACCACTGAATAGATTTTCATGAAACTTTAACACATTATTTATGACATAATGTAGTTGTGCACCTCTTATTTTAGAATTTGATTCGACTGATTTTTTGGAGTTTCCCATACCAAACCTTTACTTGCCCATTACATTTCTAATGGGTACCCATCTCTTATCCGCTACTCCTCCTGAACCACTGAATATATTTTCATGAAACTTTAGCACAGTGTTCATGACAATAATTTAGATGTGCACCTCTTATTTCAGAATTTGATTTGATTGATTTTATAATTTCTGGAATCAAATGGGGTTGTGGGGGTATTTATTAGTGAGCTTTGCTCACAGTTTTTCTATTTTAAATATAGTTTCTGCAACGAGAACTAAGTTGATTATGAAATTTCTCACAGCGAGTTAAATAATTTTTGCAAATGTTTAAAAACAAGGCTTGCCGAGTTTTGAAACATTTGAAAATTTATTTAACAAGATGTGAAAAATTTCATAATTAACGTGTTTAAGTTGTTGAAAATGTTTCTCTAATGACATAATGTAAAACACCGAGGATAATGTTCCGAATATATTTGGCGGGAAATTTCACGCGAGTTGTTCTCTCACTAGAGACGAGAAATATTTTTAACACACCGGTCAGGCGTAGGTTAGATTTGCCAGAAATTTGAGAAACAATTTTATATGATGATATGGAACTAATACATCGTAAATTCAATTCAACGCCACCTAAGAACTCGAAACATTGAAAGGAGAGAGGACGAATTTATAGTTTCTCATATGACAGGTGACGAATGCATAAGAGGGGACGCTTATCATGTAGAAATATCTAGTTTAACCAGTGAAAGAGTTCTTGTGGACATGGTCATCTGGCTTCACATATTTTATTATGAGACTCAAATAACGGAACAATATGCAGCCTTTTTCTTTGAATTTTATTGCTTTATTTCAATATAGCAATCATTTAAAAAGAAACTAGTGCACCCTTATTTAATCTTATGGTGCAATCGAAACAAAAACATGAAAATTAAAGTGTTAATTTTCATTTAATGGAACTTTCAGTAATTAAGCCCCGTATAAAGAAAAGACTTTTTGATACACGTATTTTCCCAATTTTATTACATGTGTCAGAAATTTGGGTTATCGGAGTACAATGTTTTAAAGAAAAATACAACTGCAATTAAAGAATATGGAATGTAGCATTGTGAACACCCGGGTATATGATGTACGGCAAGTTAAAGGTAGATGCTTTTTAATGTTTTTTATTTCTATATCGATGTATGTTATAATTTTTACATTGATATTCTGAACCTACTACATAAAGTTCTTGGGAATTTGCTCAGAAAGCAAACGTTAACTTATCAATGTATTCAACTATTGCATTTTGGTATCAGAAATTCGTACTAGAAAAAAAAAACTTGTATTCCTTATTTGAAGCTTGTTTTGGTTTTGAAAATTATTTCAAATTGTATAAAAATTGACATGTTACAATATTTATTCCCATTAGAGGTTAGTAGATGGAATGGACTTGATTAAAAAAAAAATAATAAATTCATACTTTATGAATAAAATATACTGTAGAATAATTCCACTGCCTTCATATATATATTCCTGTGTTAACAAACGTGCACCTTTATTTAACACAACATAACCCTGTATGAAAAAATAAAAGATGTCATAAAACTTTTTAACACATGTTTATTATAAAATTTGCTATTATTTTTTTTCTTCCGTCACTAGACTGTAAAAGGATATAACATTTAGAAATACAATAATTATTGCAACTCGGCTAATAAATTTTGTTTCAACTATTTCCTAAATGTCATTAACATGTATGCAACTGTTTTATATGTGTATTGTTTCTTGCTTCAATTGTCAAAGCGTTGATAATTGTTTATTTCACAAACAAACATGTAAATGTCATTTTTAGGTTTCCATACAATTTATACTACCATCATGTGACTCTTTACAAAGACAGGTAAGGTTTTTAAAAGTAAAACTGTACCTCTTAAATTTGCTTTATATTTGTTGTTTTATGCAGATCAAAATATCTGAAAAGTATTCTCGAGGAGTTGAAAATATGCATCAATCGTAATGGAATACAAACACATTAAATTAATAAACGCAGCAAAACCGAAAGTACAATTTAGTATGAATTACTAAATAATAAAAGTGACAATAAAAGTCCGAATCGATCAAAGGAAGAGACCAGTAAGGAAAATCCGTAAAACATTCGACTGAATCAGGGGAACACAATCCGACACACAATATTTTTGGCAAGCCGTCATAATCCCGACTTGGAACGGGCGTTTTATAAATAAAATGGTGGGTTAAACCATGTTTATTGATGCATCAAACTCCCGCTTATATGACGATTAACTATAGCTTCTGTGTGCACAGATTTTGTTAAATGTCATTGCCATAATAATTGAACTGTCGAAGTATTTATTATGGTGGCATATTTCTGCCAACACATAATCATATACATAACTAGTTAATTAAGTAGATATCTAGTTATCTAACTAGATAAATATCTAGTTATTTAACTAGATAAATTATTTAGATATTTAACTAGATAATTAAGTGGTTATCTAGTTATTTAACTAGATATTTAACTAGTTAATTAAGTAGTTATCTAGTTATTTAACTAGATATTTAACTAGTTAATTTTAATATCATAACGTGAAAAAATGCATGTTAGCGCTTGTAACTGCCATTATTATATTATTATTCACCTCTATTTTAAGAGGTTATCTAGATATTTAACTAGATAACTACTTATTATCTAGATATTTAACTAGATATTTAACTAGATAAATTATCTAGATATTTAACTAGATAAATATCTAGATAACTACTTATTATCTAGATAAATTATCTAGATATTTAACTAGATAAATTATCTAGATATTTAACTAGATAAATTATCTAGATATTTAACTAGATAATAAGTAGTTATCTAGATATTTATCTAGTTAAATATCTAGATAATTTATCTAGTTAAATATCTAGTTAAATATCTAGATAATAAGTAGCTATCTAGATATTTATCTAGTTAAATATCTAGTTAAATATCTAGATAATAAGTAGTTATCTAGTTAAATATCTAGATAACCTCTTAAAATAGAGGTGAATAATAATATAATAATGGCAGTTACAAGCGCTAACATGCATTTTTTCACGTTATGATATTAAAATTAACTAGTTAAATATCTAGTTAAATAACTAGATAACTACTTAATTAACTAGTTAAATATCTAGTTAAATAACTAGATAACCACTTAATTATCTAGTTAAATATCTAGATAATTTATCTAGTTAAATAACTAGATATTTATCTAGTTAGATAACTAGATATCTACTTAATTAACTAGTTATGTATATGATTATGTGTTGGCAGAAATATGCCACCATAATTTATTAACATACTTTTATTTTTAAGTTACACAAATAACGTCAATATTGATAAACTTTTGATTGTATGGAGCACCAAATTAACACTAATCAATAGGATAAAAGAAGGGAAATTGGGAATGTGTCAAAGAGACAACGACCCAAAGGGGAGTAATAAAAACTCAAAGCTACTTGAAATTATATCAACATTTCAGGAATAATGTATTCGTTCGTTTTAAATTGAATCAATCTTATATAATACATTTAAACTGGTCCGATATTAATTATATTGGCACGATAAATGATATTGGCACGACGAGGGTTAGCTGTGGAACCGTAGCTCTTGTACTGATTTTTTTTTTATAGTTGCATACCATCTGCGAAATCAGAAAAACTATGTAAGTGTAACAGGGAATTTATTCAGGCAGTGTATTCCTTCCTGTTAGGGTAGAATATTTACAACATTCAATTGACCAATCACAATGCAGTACTGACCGCCGTGACGGAATAAACACCAAGGTAGAAATACAACGGGTTGAAATACAATGGGTTGGTTATATACCCGGGAGTTCTGCACGCCGGAAAGAAGGTACGCTTACATATGTTCCTATAGAGCTACGGTTCCGCAGCTACAAGAGGGTTTACCGAGTTCAAAATTATCCCTTTCGCTCCGTTTAACACCATATTGATTTAGAGTATAACACACTCGTGCATTACACAATGAAATAATGCTAACGGCGAATTAATTACCGACGACTACGAAAAGGCCTGCCTTCTCAACTACTTTTGTTCAATATCATCATTAGATACATCCCACGTTGATGTGCCCCGTTTTTCAACTAGAACCGGAAACTCTATCAATTCTATTCAAGTATCAGCGAGCCAAGTACGAGATGTCCTTCAGATTTTAAAATTGGGTAAAGCGTCAGGTATGGACCAAATTAGTCATCATATGTTGAAACATACTAAAGATTCTGTATGTTATCCTTTATCTAAGTTGTTCAATATATCATTGACTAAATCAGTTTTTCCAGAACAATGGAAAATGGCATCAGTTATGCCCCTTTTTAAAAAAGGTGACAAACTTGTTACCACAAAGTATAGACCCATTTCTTTACTATCAGCAGTTGGTAAGGATTTTGAAAGATTAGTGTTTAAAGAAGTTTTTAATTTTTTTTTTATATCTAATGATTTATATACAAATTTCAATCGGGTTTTATTCCTGGTCATTCTACTGTTCACCAGTAAATAGAAATTTATTATAGAATATGTATGGCTCTTGATGACCGGGGTTTCAGGTCTTTAGAACTATGTGACACTTCAAAAGCATTTGACAGAGTATGGCACGTAAACTAAAAGTGTATAGTATTAATGGCGTTCTACTTAAATGGTTCAAAAGTTGTATATATATATATATATATATATATATATATATAGAAAGCAAAGTGTATTTATTAATAACACGCATTCTCCCGTAAAACCAGTTACTGCTGGAGTTCCTCAGGAATGAGTAGTAGACCCTTTGCTTTTCCTGCTGTATGTTAACGTTATAGTAGATGATCTCATTAGTTTAGCTAGATTATTTGCATATGACGCTTCATTCTCCTACGCCAGCCTTAGGCCTTACACTCTTGAAGATGTCACGAACAACGACTTAGAAACTATATCTGACTGGTCCAATAAATGGCCTGTTAACTTAAATCCACAGAAGATTAAATCAATGATTTTCTCCAATTATCCAATTTTTAATTTTCAAGATGAACACGTAGGAATAACTTTTAACAGTAATGGAAAATTTCATACACACATAGAAAATATTATCGAATCTGTTAGTAAAAAAATAAATGTTTTGAAAAAAAAGTATGTTCTTAGTAGAAATTATATATCTCGCATTTACTTAACTTTCATACGTCCAACAATGGAATATGCTTGTGAACTATGGTCAAGTTGTAGTCAGCAAGATTCAGAAAGATTAGCTATAGACAGGCTATAAATGGAAGCCGTCGTATTGTCACAGGCTTACCACAGTTTGCTAGTTGTGAATCAATATAATCAGAAACAGGCTGGGAAGAGTTAATCGGATAGACGAAAAACTAGGAGGCTTAATTCATTTTTTATTCAATACATAAACATCATGCTAATGAGTATCTGTGTGAACTAATGCAACCATTAGTAAGTGAAAATTCTAGTTATAATTTACCTAATGGTTCCAATTATATTGTACCTAGTTGCAGGTTAGAATTAACAAAAAAGACCGTTGTAGAATGGAATCGTCTTAGTCAAGACATTCAGGATTCTCAAAATATCAACATTAAAAAAAGACTAAGTTGCAGATCAGTAAGGCACCTACATACTTTAGTTTTGGTGATAGGAAGATTAATATAATGCACACTAGATTAAGGAACATGTGTAGTTCCTTAAATGCTGATCTTCATCGTGTTGATATAGTTCCTAATTCAGTTTGTACCTGCGGTCACCACTATGAAGATGTTATACATTACTTTTTTGAATGTTGTCTTTATGAAGAAGATAGGTTTGTTTTATTTAATAAATTGAGACATTTTGCCACACCTGTTGAATTGCTATTGGCTGGTGACAGTAATCTGACATATGTCCAGAACATTGAAATTTTCAAAAATGTTTATTCCTTTATAAGAGCCACACACCGATTCAGTATGTTATAAGAGTATTTTATGTTTTTAGCAGTTTTCACCCCCCCCCCCC
Source organism: Modiolus philippinarum (assembly GCA_002080025.1). Taxonomy (NCBI): domain Eukaryota; kingdom Metazoa; phylum Mollusca; class Bivalvia; order Mytilida; family Modiolidae; genus Modiolus; species Modiolus philippinarum. The sequence continues at coordinate 5,970 of MJUU01006689.1, read as the reverse complement.
CCTCCTCCAATTCGTTGTTTTATTTGGCTCTTTCTTTATTTAATTAATTGATTATTATTTTGCTTTCTTTGTTGTCACTTTTTCTTATTTTGTATTTTTCTTTCATTTGAAACCATTTATAAATAATCATATACATATCTTTACTGTTGTATAACCATATTTAACTTTATGTAATAGTCGTCATTTTGATTATTATTGATTTATGTGTATAATTTTCTAAGGGAGAGGACGTTTCTAATGTTTTTTCAATAACTTGTGTCCAATCCCTTTTGCATCTTTTTGTACAAATAAAATATGTTTAATGTAATGTTTAATGTAGAATAAAACTGATGTATTTTTTTATATTATTTTTGATTAACATGCCTTTAAGTCAATGATTACAATCAAAAGGGGTGTGGCGTATCTTATTTTTTTGTAGAAAGAGTGTTGTCCCCGTGGTTGTCCCGAAACGTCAGTATGCAATATCATGATTTATTATGATCAAATCTGCAATATCATAAATCACTGAGAAGGTACAGTTCATTTCAATATTTTCAGATAGAAACACGAGTAAATCAATGCATATAAAGGTAATTTGAAATCAAAGCATTCGTACAGAGAATTCTACAAGATCATTATATTTAAAAATGGTTTTCTAACATTTTTAATCGTTTGAATTGCCAGTTCATAGAATATTCAAAACAGGATTTAAGTGAAAAAATTGTATGAACATAATAAAAAAAGATAACGTCAAATTTTAGATAAATGCAGATTTAATATTGCATTCCCTATTGAGCAATGTTGAATCGGGAAGGTGGAATAACATGAGAGAACATAGAGAACGTTTTTATTATCTTTGTAATGATATCTCCGTTTAAAATGAGTTTCATTATTTTTTTACCTGTAGTCCGTGGGCTGGAAACACTTTCCGTGCACCCCCCCCCCCACTTCCGAACTAGACCGATTTTTTTCAGTCCTTCTATGTCCCCTCTTCAAAATAAAACATGTTAACACGAACATAACCTGCACGCATAGACAGTATAGGGCCACTTTTATAGTACACCATCAGAAATTCTTGTATTTTCGTTTTAACCTAAGTTTCATCTTTTAAGCTCCATAATTTATTAACGAAAGGTAATATGTACTAAAATTTGGTACCAAATGAAAGCTAAATTAATATCCTTTACAATGAACACAAGTTTGGGAACTTTTCGCCATTTTTATGATCTGGGGATGCAAAAAATGTATCCCTCCCCCTGCAACAAAATTGCGAAAATGACGATTTTAGGCTGTTAATTCCTTTCAGATAAACAACCCTCGTCATTTGATCTAGTTTTTATGTCTTACTTATCAGATGTGATACAATGTTGGAAAATAAAACCATTAAAGTCCATAAAATTTTGATTTTCGGTATAAAATTGTACAAAAATGGGAATTTTCGGAATTTTAGAATTTTTCACGATTTCGACTTTCTGACTTTAGGATCGTAAAATCTGAATATATATTTAATAATGGCCGATTTAATATAGATTTATTAGCAAGAAATTGTGAGCACAAATTTTAGTTTCAGACATAATGTAGGTTCAGAAATGTCAAAATTAGCACCCCTCCCCCTCAAAATTAGGGGAAAATTTGAAATATTGAGGCTCTAAATGATAAAAAGATAATGTTTAATGGGAATTCTAGTGTTTATTTCACTTAAGCTGACATGCAGAAAATCATTCAAGTAGATTTAAACTTTTTAAGAGGTCTCTTTTCGACTCTTCTGCCCGAAATTCTATGCAAAATGGGAATTTTCAGTTTTTCAGAATTTCTGCTGTTTTGACTTTGAGATGCAAATACTTCATGACATTGATATGTAACTTAAAAATGTTGATTTAATATCGTTTCATTATATATTAGCAATTACAAAGTATGCTTTTAAACAATTTAGACTAACTACAGTCTCATAAATTACAAACATATAACCCCTTACCACACATATTCAACACAATTTATTCCATTTTATTCTGCTAAAAAAGCTTGAAAAGCTTAAACATTGTATAAAGGTCCAATGACATATCATTTTCAAACACCAAAATACACAAAGACTGACTTATATCACAAATGAGATCATGCTAGTGGTTTATGGGCAGTTAATCAACAATTAAAATTGGATTTCGTAAAATTCTGAAATGCTGGAAATCCCCATTTTTTCACGAAAATCGCCCAAAATATTCAAGTTTATCCATATTTGGTGTTAAAATTACATATAACGATATATCGAATGTATCTTTTGCAAAGAAAGTTAAACATTAGCATGCTATGTTCATATATATATAAAGACAGACATATTTTGGGGAGTTTTAACTTTAATTTTGTTGGAGTAGGGCTAAGATTTTCGGTATTTAGAGTCACAGTGAACGATCCTTGTTTTTCTAATCAGTGTTTTAAGATAATTTATATACCGGTTAAAACAATAAATTGGCATATCTTCAGATAAATCCTCCAGATTTGCCACATATAACGATTTAAAAGTGAATTTTGGACAAATCTGAATTGCTAAAAATCCCAATTTTTGATCAATTTTCGACAAACTATTGAGTTTAAGCTGAAAAGTTTGATATAAAATACCAAATCATGATAGCATTCATGCAACCCTGCTATATGCGTCGCAGATTTTGCGTGTGGTAGTTATTTTCATCCCTACATAGACAAAAAATCGACAATTTTGAGGAGAATCTGTTGGGGTAGGGGTAAGATTTTTGGTATTTAGAGTCACATTAAACACTCCTTGCAAACAAAGTTTTAAGACAACTAGTGTATCACATAGAACAATTAATTGGCATATCTGTAATGGTGTAAATTTTGATGATAATTAGTTGCATGTTTAGATAAGCATATTCGTATAGCCATCTGTCCATAGTCATTTTATAGCGTAGTCGTTTATCTTTATTATGTCCCCCAAACGAAGTTTGGGAGACATATTGTGTTTACTCCGTTTCTTATTATTATTATTATTATTATTTGTTTTTTTTCTTCTTTCTTCCGCTCAATTCTTGTCCGACACGTTTCTCAGAAACTATTGGCCCAAACTTTATGAAACTTCACAGGAATGTTGGCCTATATGAGTAGATGTGCAGAAACCTTTCAAAATTTTCAAAATGGCCGCCGTTGCCATGGAAACGGAAAAAAGGCGGGAAAATTCAAAGTGCTCAGAATTGGATGAAATTTTACAGGAAGGTTGCCTAGCATGCATAGATTTGATTTTTGGTCTCAAAATTTTCAAC
>MJUU01006687.1:13240-24155 GCA_002080025.1 Modiolus philippinarum | reverse complement strand
TGTATGGAATTGCTCATTTCAATTGAATTAGATAAAACATGGTTGCCAATGCGGAACATAGTTTAACATTTGACTGTAAGATAAAATTATTGTTTTCATTATCTGCTCTTAAATTTTTGAAGCAAATTTAACTAAACTGTACTGCAATGTATGGAAAGTTCTTTACAAAAATTGCTGTTTTGATTATATCTGACAAAAACCATGGCTGTCAGTAAAGAACTTTGCTTACCATTAGATCATATGCTGTGAAAAGTCATTTTTTGGTCATCAGCATAGTCATAGCTTAAAGGCATTTTGTCAGGTAAGGCTCAGTTTCTGAGGTTTTAGTTAATGCATTCAGATAAACAATTTGAAATTTACAACGTACATCTTGATTCAACAGTTCTGCCAATACAAAAATAATTGGGAGAAATGGCATACTTATCTTATGTTTCATAATCTTTTGATGAAAATGAAATAAAAAATGATGTACGGCAAACAACAATCCTAACTGTCAAGAAACAATTCCAGTGCAATTACATATGCTCTTGAAATAGGTGAGCCTGCACACCGTCATACACGTTTTTTATTATCCCTAATCCCAACAGAGTAGCTTTTATATACAAAGGTCCACATTTGAGCAACTGCAAGTGGTAAGTTAATGGTTTTCGGCCAGTGTATGTATATTGGGTACTTGTAACACATGTACCAAAATACAATTGGATCGGCCTATATATTCCAAATGAATGACTTCTATTAACATTTCAATTAAGGGTCATATCTCACCTTCTACAATGGTTGGTGGAAGATATTTGTTAAGTGAGTGCATATTATATGGTTCTCATTATCTGTACTAAAATAAGGTTCTCTGACCTACATTTTTGACAAAAAACAAAATTGATTTTAATACACATGTAGTTTGCTTTAAATATTGTTTATTGATCACGTGAGAGCTGCAAGGAGATTCACATCTGTATCACATTGCAACACTTTATATTAGACTAGTTCATAAGTATGGACCCACATATTCAGTTGTTTTTGGGGTTTTTTTTGTTTTTTGTTTTGTTAAAATCAATAATTCAGCAACTAAAAATCAGAAAGGAAAGATTTTGTTCAGTAGATAGATCTTGGGGGTAGCAAATACAATTCCAAAATTAGGTCACCTTTACATATATTTTCAGTTTGAATTGCTAAGGTAAAATTTTCTGTTAAGGTCATTATTGGATTCGCGTTGAGGTAATGGCAGCTTTTGAAGCTGCATTCAATTTTGTTTTTGTTCTTTCAGTAAGGCTAAAGACAACAAATGCAGGTCAGAACAATGCCACTATATAGTATTCTTATACACCTGAGTATATGTAGAGTAAATACATGTGCCAAACAAATAAATATACATATAACATGCATTTTGTAGCAATATTTTATCTTATATATCAATAATGAACTTGATGATTATCGTCTGACCTTCAGGGTTTAAGGTCAAACATCTGTATAGTTGTTGGTTGCTATCTAAATGTCATCAGAAGGTTTTACCTGGCATATCAACTATCACTCCCGAGAAAATCGTACGAAATGAGAAAATTTCTGATCAAAACCTTGAAACTTCAAGTTTCATGACCTTGGGATGCAATGTCAAGGCCATATAGCAAGATATAAAAAGCATGCTCATCTGAAAATAAACAAATACCCACCATCATTACAATCTAACCAAAATCAGCTGAAATACAAGTAGAAATACAGATTTTGAGCGTTTTTTTTACGAAAATGTGACCTTCGTGACCTTGAGATGGGATATCAAGGTCATATAGCATATACCAAAATATAAAAAGCATTTTCCTCTTAGAATAAACCGATACCCAACATTATTACAATCTACTGCAGATGGGGTGAAATACAAGTCGCAATACAGATTTCGAGCGGTTTTTGATACAAATTTGACCTTGGAAATTTGAATTTTGTGACCTTGAGATGGAATGTCAAGGTCATTCAGCATATACTAAGTATTCTCATTTTAAAATAGAGCAATGAACTGAATATCAATACTTTCTGCTGAAGAAGGGCTGAAATACAAGTAAGAATGGTTATTTAGGGTTTTTCTGACAAATATCTGAAAATCACTATTCAGCAAATTTTAAAATTATATATTTTTGAAAATCGGAAAAACACTATTTTTATTTTTTGATATTTTAAAGATAATATACTAAACTTCAAGCTCAGTAAGTTTAATGAATTTCCATGGATGCAATTTTTTGTAATTAACGCTTAAAAATGGGCAAAATTGGTCATTTTTCCAATTTTTTGAAATTGTCGTTTTTACTGATTTTTGTTGCCATGGTAACCAAATTTACACTTAAATCATTTCGTTGCTTTTTGTTTTAAATGTTACATTGACCCATTATCTTATCACTGATATAGTAATAAAACCCCAGTTAATTCATATTTTCTTTTACAGCCTACTTAGATTTCACTCGTTTTGGCCATTTTGACACCATTTTTGAAGCCATATTTGGGCATGACCGGTTACCATAGCAACCACTGCTCAAAATGGAAAAACAAAACTTATTTTGTTGTCAGGATTACATATGACCTTTATATACAAAATTTCATCAAAATCTGAGACCCCACCTTTCCAAGTGTTTTTGATGCTTACAGAGAATGGCTCTTAATAATATAATTTAAATCACTCAATTTATTTTCAACAATATATGGACCAAAATATCTGGCTTCAGGTGGCTTTCCAGGAACAGGAAGTAAAACAAGTACTTTATCACCAGGGTCAAAATTACGTTTTACAGAATTTTGGTCATACTTAGATTTCATAGATTCTTGACTAGATTTTTATTGGCTAGTTCACAAGCTTTTACAAGTTTAGTGCGAAAGTCTGAAGCATAATCAAGGAGATTTAAATGGTCTTTTTTATCAGATAAAATTTTCTCACTTAAAGTTTGATTGGGCCCCTAACTGTGTGTCCAAAAAATAATTCAAATGGACTAAAACCTAATGATTCCTGGACTGCTTCTCTTACAGCAAATAAAAGAAAAGAAGTTCCTTCATCCCAATTTTTTTCTGCGTCAAAACAATAGGTCCGCATCATATTTTTTAAAGTATGATGAAATCGCTCTAAAGCGCCTAGACTTTCAGGGTGATACGCAGAAAATTTTGTTGTAAGTCTTATTTATACCTAAGTGTCCTGACAAGGGAGTATCATGGGCCATGCTTAATATCGCAGCTATATACACCTTTGGTACTACAATTTGATACTTTACTGCCCACTCTGCATCGGCAGATACATCAGAAGGTCTCCATTTACGCATAAGAATACCATTCTTAGTAAAATAAGTGACAGGTTCCTGCAAAGACTGACTTTCATCAACAGCCCTGCTGAAATTTTAGGGTCTTTATGTTGCTCACTACTAAATGTAGACATAGAAAAACCATCACCTTGAACCAATGAACTAACAGAAAACTCCAAAGACTTGCTTGTTTTTACACCAACAACTCTAAGCTGACTCATAAATGTATCTGACAAATCAAATCCATCAGTGCTATTTTCATCATCTTTTTGAGCTTCAACAGATTTCTTTTTCATAGCACGAGTAACTGCACAGGCAGGATACAACTCAGAAAACTCCTGTTCAGCAGAATCAGGAACTTGATCAAAAGAGGGCTTGTCTGTCACAATAGGATTTCTTTGAACTTTATCCCCAGCTAAATCATTACCAAGAAGAGGTTGAACACCTTCAAAGGGCAATGATGACTTAATACCTAAGGTCACAGGTCCAGAAACAATATCCGAAGACAAATAAACATTATGGATAGGAAGAGCAGTATAACCATTAGAATCTACCCCTTTAATAAGAACAGTTCTACCAGTACTAGAAGTATCATCAAACCGGCAACAAAAGAGACTGTGAAGCTCCAGTATCTCTTAAAATTCGAATAGAGGTAGAATTACAAAAATCACTCGAAAGCGACACAAAGCCATCACAAATAAATGGTTCAAAAATCTCCATTATGTGACTAGATGGGGATTTGACCTCGACCTTGCTAACAGGATCAGAAACAGACTACACCCCAGAAAAAGAACTATGCACATCTGAATCAAAATGAGGCAAACATTGTGACGACTTAATAAAACCACTGGGTTTTACTTCACTTTCTTTCCTTTGCTTTAATCTATAACAGTCAGATACCAAATGGCCTTCCTTCTTACAATAATTACAGGAAATCGACTTAAATGGCTTCTGTGACTGTGAGGGGGATAAGACTTGGACGAGCTATTAACTGGACGTTGCCTACTATTTGCATCATTTGAAGGTCTGGATGAAAAATTTGTAGGATTATTTTGATTTCTGAAAAATTTCTGTGGTTTATTAAAAAATTGTGTTTTACGTGTAAGTGAAAAATCATCAGCTAAACGTGCAGCAATTTCCAAAGTTTCAGCTTTTTGTTCATCAATAAAAGTTTTAATGTCAGTACTAATACATCTTTTAAATTCTTCAATTAAAACTAGCTGACGTAATTTCTCATGATTGTTATTTATTTTCTTTGATGAACACCAACGATCAAATAGTTGCTTTTTTGTTCTAGCAAACTCTACATAGGTTTGGTCACTCAATTTTCTGCATTCCTAAATTTTTGCCGGTAAGCTTCAGGGACCAGTTCATAGGCTTTAAGAATTAACTCTTTTACAGTGTCATAATTTGAAGCCTGTTCTACTGACAACTGAGCGTAAATTTCCCTGGCTTTTACAATTAACACACTTTGTAATAATATTGACCAATTGTGTTTTGGCCACTTTAAATTTTCAGCTATTTTCTCAAAATGCAGAAAATATTTGTCAACATCATTCTCTTGAAAAGGAGGGACCAACCTGATGTTCTTGGCAACATCAAAAGTCTGAGAATTCTGAGAAAGGTGTTGATTCTTTTCGGCTAATTCCAATTTTTTTCAGTTCTTTTTCTAATTCCTTTTGAATTTCTGATTTTCTAATTTCTAATTCAGGTGTTTGAACATCAAAAGTTTCCATAACAGATTCATCAAAAATGTCTTCTTTAACCAAATAATTTGCAATAATACTTTGAATTTCAAATTTTCTCATTCCAGATTTAACGTTTAACTTAAAATGTTTTCCTAAAATAATCAACTCATCCTTTTTAAGTTTCTCAAAATTCTCCACCTGACACGTAGACATGAATTATTCTGGATCAAATGACATCTTGGAAAAAAATTATTTAAATTTACTTAAATATAATTATTTCTTTTCGAAAATTCCGGACGATGCCCCCAATTTCTGTTACGTGATAGAAACAACCAATAAATTATTGTAAATCGAAGTCAGCACTGATAAAACAAATAAGCTCAAAATTAACTTTTTAATCAGACGAAAAATAATTATTTTACAAATTAAATATACAATATATGACTTATCTGACAATAATGAAGTCCAAGTAAAAATCCAAATTAATAGTTCACTAAAGTCCACCAATAAATGTCCAGATGAATATTCCTTATAATCCTCACTAAATAGATGATAACAGATTCACAATAACTTATGTCGATTTCCAATACAAAAGATGTGCGTGATAATCCTGTATAAACTAATTAATCCTGTATAAACTTATTCAACTGACTGAATCAACCCTTTTCTGCTACCTTATCTATATACATTTATTCTTTCCAGAAAAATCATCACAAGATATAACTGGAACATTCTAATCAACTGATAATCACATGACTAAAATGATTATGAAAGGAAAACTTCTAGAAATTTCCATGTGTTAAAAACTAAACTTAAATTCTAGAAATTTCTGTATGTTCTAAGTTGTAATAACCTTGACCATTGTTTATTGTAAACAAGTTACATAACTAGGCCAAACAAATTACATAATATTTAGGCCGTACAAAATACAAAAAATGCAGGGCTCTTATACATCAGGGCATTTCACATCCAAACTTCTATGGAAATATCATTTACAAAGCGCATAAATTCAAAAATTGTCCTTCCACACTTATTATTCCGTTGAACAAACTTATTCATTAAGGATATAAATACAGCATTGTTGTTAAATCTTTACATCGGTTTTTGTTGGCAAAAATATTGATCATCTCCTAAATGCTTTACACCATAACTAAATTTAAACAATTTTTCATATTGGCAGTATTTGGCATTGCACAATATCATGTTCTTCTTTCATAATTGATGATGTTGTTATACCAAATCTATTTAGAAGTATTTCAATTGATATTTCATATGTAAGAAGGCTTGATATCATAGTCAATGGAAATTATGTCCTTAGCTAGCTGTCAGTAACTGCGAGCATTTGTCCGGACAGTACCTGTGTGTATTGTCTTCATGTTTTATGTACTTCATTGTAAGGGTACTCGTCTTGATAAGTTGGACTTTTTTCTAGTTTGATTTTTACTGTGAGTCTTTTTGTGTATTTATTTTTTAGCAATTTGCCACACATAGGGGAGGGTTTGGATCCAAGAAAACGAGTTTAACCCCGACGCAATTTTTGCGCCTGTCCCAAGTCAGGAATATGTTGGTCATTGGCTTGTCCTTGTCTTCTTATAAAATTTTAGTTTCTTGATATTTGGGTTATTGGATGTGGTTTGTTTCCATTGATTTATTCACTTTTTTACTTTTTCGGGGCCATTTAGGGCTTACTATATGGTGTGAGGTTCCTCACGTTGTTGAAGACCATATGGTGACCCCTAGATGTTTTGGGTTTTTTTTTGTCGTTTTAACCTGGATATGGGATGTTGTCTCCTTGACATTTACCCCATTTCCTTTCTTTTTCATATAATGAATAAAATGCATTTTAGAATATTTACAACATTTATTTACCTATACCAAAATCAAATAGAATTATTTAGAAAACCATAAACCGATAGATATATATAGGTACAATCTTCTGTTTTTTTTTTAAATTCGATGGAAATCAAATAGTTAAGAGGTTCTAAGTAAAATGCAAAAGCCAGCTAAAAAAAGATAGAGTGTTTTTAGCTCAACTGGCCTAAAAGGCTGTGTGAGCTTTTGCCATTACTATTCGTCCGACGTCCGTTCGTCAACTATTTCAAAAATCTTCTCCTCTGAAACCGCTGGGCCAAATGTAACCAAAATTGACTTGAATCATCACCAGGGTATGGCTTCTCAAAATTGTGTTCNATTAGTCAGCTGGTCAAACAACATGGCCACCATTGCTAAAAATAGAACATAAGGGTAAATTGCAGTTTTTTACAAAGAACTCGAAAACGGTTAAAGATATCAAAAATCTGACAAGGGTAGAAATGATCAGCATAGTGAGATCTACCTATCCTGCAATTTTGAAGAAAATCTGAAATCCATCTCCGAGTTATAAGCCTTTTAACGTAAAATTTTCAAAATTTTTCCATTTTTAATTTTTTATTTCAAAAAGTATAAGAGATAGAGGTCAAGTAAAAATTGCAAAAATGTTCAGCATATCAAGATCTACCCACCTTGAAATTTTGAAGAAAATCCAAAAACCCTTGTAGGAGATATTGCCCGTTTTAACCGAATTTTTAAAATATTCATATTTTTCGTCTTTTATTTCCAAAACTATAGAAGATGAAGGTTAAGTGAAAAATGATGAAATGTTTGCCATACTGTGGCGACTTCAAAACTTGTGTTGAAAATAGTTTGTTGATCGCCATTTTCAAAATGGCCACCAAAAAGGCGGGAAAATTCACCATTGTCCAATTTCTATGAAATTTGGTTTCCAAATAGGTATTGATGTTCCTACTTCAAAACTGATGTTAAAAATTGTTCGTTGGCTGCCATTTTCAAAAAAGCCTCCAAAAGGCCGGAAAATTCAACATTGTCCGACTTCAATGAAATTTTGTTTCCAAATAGATATTGATGTTGCGAACTTCAAAACCGTTGTTGAAAATTGTTTGTTGACTGCCATTTTCAAATGACTGCCAAAAAGGCAAAAAAAAATTCAACATTGTCCAATTTCAATGAAATTTGGTTTGCAAATAGATATTGATGTCGTAACTTTAAAATATGGTGTCAAGTACAAAAAATACCGAAGTTGCATAAAACAGTAAATTTCGTTATGCTGTATACGTAAGTGTTTCAAGGAGTGACCTCTCATCAGCAGCATTAAACCAAATAATATGAAAAGCCATAATCCAAAACTAATAACAAAGAAGTACTCATTTCCAAAAATATCGAAATAGGAAGCTAAATCCAGTACCAAAGTCATATACCGAGTGCCATACACGGAATGAAGCCTCAGTATATTTAAGATGTTAGAATTTTGATAAAAACTGTAACTTTTTATCACGCAACGTAAAATTTTCATGTTAGACAAGTCTGACTATTGGGCTTGTGAATACCCTCGGAAGTCTGACTATTGGGCTTGTGAATATCCTCGGGGACCTCTGGTCCACCAGCACTGTCATCGGCCAAAAGGTTTAAAGTACAAAAAATACCGAAGTTGCATCAAAACAGTAAATTTCGTTATGCTGTACACGTACGTGTTTCAAGAAGTAACCTCTCATCAGCAGCATTAAAACCAAATAATATGGAAAGCCATAATCCAAAACTGGTAAAAAAGAAGTACTCATTTCCAAAAATATCGAAATAGGAAGCCAAATCCAGTACCAAGGACATCTACCGAGTACCATACACGGAATGAAGCCTCGGTATTTTTAAGGGTTTAGAATTTTGATAAAAACTGTAAATTTTTATCACACGCAAGGTAAAATTTTCATGTCAAACAAGTCTGACTATTGGGCTATAGGGAATACCCTCGGGGACCTCTTGTCCATCAGTAGTGGCATCGGCCCAATTGATCAAAGTAAAATTAAAGTTGACTGCCATTTACAAAATGATGTCTCGACTTCAAAACTGGTGTTAAAAATGGTCATTAGCACGAACGTTTTTTGTCAAAAAAAATCCCCAAAAAGACATATAGTCAAACATTATCAGACTTTAAATACAGTTCAAGATATTGGTGGTGTTCGAGCTACAAAAGTTGAACAGACTGAACCGTTGCAGATATCAACAATCTGACAGAGGTAAAATTGTTCAGAATGACGAGATCTATCTGCCCTGCAATTTTGAACAAAATCTGAAAACCCGTCTCAGAGTTACAGCCCTTTTTCCGTAAAATTTTCAAAATTTATGCATTTTTTATTTTTATTTCAAAAACTGTAACAGATAAGGTGAAGTGTAAATTGCAAAAATGTTCAGCATATCAAGGTCTACATGGAATTTATATCTCTGACAAAAATGCATTTAAAAAGATTTGTAAAGATTTGTCGCATCGTCCTCAATATTGAACAACAGTAGCATCATACACGAAACTCTCTGCAGGATTTGGCAAGGAAGCATCAGGTATTTCCGTACAAATCCCATCTTCGCGAGCCAAGGGTTCCGATTGGCCTACTCCTCTTCAGAAGAGGAGTAGGCCGATCGGAACCCTTGGCTCCCGAAGATGTACAAATCCCAGTATCGATGAGAAACAGCATGACCCGATAAATGAAAGTATTTATTTTGTTGCTGACTGATTGTTCTTAGAATGAAGGAGTAAGTCGGAGGGAGTCGCATGCAGATAGTGATTTTGTGATTCGAGCCATCATAAGACAACCCATCCTGGTCACCTTTCCTGTAAATGTTTATCCTGACTGTTTTTTTTTTTTATCTTCCCGTTCTTTTAGAGGGGGGGAAGGGGTCTGATCTCGGATTCACGTGAAAATAATGACAAAGTCTTGATTATAAGTAAATAAATGTCTTAAACCTGATCCGAACAATGAAGATTCCTTTTCCGTTTATCATGGGTATAGTTACGTGTTAATTCCAAATCAGCCCGTTGAATAAAACAACTAATCACGTAGCTTCCGTTCCTTATTTTCGATTCCATTACAACGGTTGTCATTAGGAAAATGTTAACCCTCAGATTAATGTCTACAAATCTTAACATCCTGTCTGTACATTTTCTAGTGATCCTTAGCTACTTGATTTATCCCCATGGAAACACTAGCAATTATGGTATTTCTAGAATAAAAAAATCCAAAATTGGTTGCTAGAAATTGGTCGCTTGAAATAATGTGCATTATGGTTCTTTTCGGTATGCCTTTAATTTTTGGTTTTTAGATAAACCCCAAAATTGGTTGCTAGAAAATTGGTCTCTAGTTCGAGTCTATGGAGGGGTATTTCCGCCACTAGAGAAATTCTATGCTGTAAATTTTATCTTCTCTTTTTATTGTTTTCACTTTCCTTATCCATAATTCTGCATTTTCTATATTTTATATTATAGATTCTAGGATCATCCCCAGCAATGTACAACAAAATTTGACAATACGAGTTATCTCGCCTGATTAGACGTCTATATATCAGTGCCGTATCGATTTTTCTAATGACAAAATATGACAATGTGACCACATGTGGCGATAAATAAACAAATTGCATATGATCGAAATAAAACAGCGGGTGACAATTTGTTATTTGAACATCTATATCAAGTTGAAGTATGTACAGTAACGATGTAAGGACATGACCATTTCACTATTGAGTTGCGAGTACAGAGAAACAAAACCATTCTGTTGAGGGAGAATAAAACACATCAGCCCTTTCAAATTGCACCCAAATTGCAATTGGAAAACGTTTTGCTTGTTTGTTTGTTTTTCTTTTTTAAAAAATTGTTTAAAAATGCAAACATTATCAACTATATAAAGACGTTGAAATCTGTATTTTGAAGTATGATTCCTCAGTGAAAGTGCGCTAAGTATCTTTAGTGAAAGGAAAGAAAAGCCTCTTCAACCAGTTTTCGAAAGAATGGGTAACATTTGCAAAATTGATCAGTTGAAGGAACAAAAATGGCTATACCTTTTTACATTTTTAGCACATAAACCTGAATATTATGAATGTAGGGTTTTTTTTTTAGAACGACGTAGATGTTGCACTTCA
>MJUU01006687.1:1865-12939 GCA_002080025.1 Modiolus philippinarum | reverse complement strand
TGACCCGATAAATGAAAGTATTTATTTTGTTGCTGACTGATTGTTCTTAGAATGAAGGAGTAAGTCGGAGGGAGTCGCATGCAGATAGTGATTTTGTGATTCGAGCCATCATAAGACAACCCATCCTGGTCACCTTTCCTGTAAATGTTTATCCTGACTGTTTTTTTTTATCTTCCCGTTCTTTTAGAGGGGGAAGGAAGGGGTCTGATCTCGGATTCACGTGAAAATAATGACAAAGTCTTGATTATAAGTAAATAAATGTCTTAAACCTGATCCCGAAAAATGAAGATTCCTTTTCCGTTTATCATGGGTATAGTTACGTGTTAATCCCAAATCAGCCCGTTGAATAAAACAACTAATCACGTAGCTTCCGTTCCTTATTTTCGATTCCATTACAACGGTTGTCATTAGGAAAATTTTAACCCTCAGATTAATGTCTACAAATCTTAACATCCTGTCTGTACATTTTCTAGTGATCCTTAGCTACTTGATTTATCCCCATGGAAACACTGGCAATTATGGTATTTCTAGAATAAAAAAATCCAAAATTGGTTGCTAGAAATTGGTCGCTTGAAATAATATGCATTATGGTTCTTTTCGGTATGCCTTTAATTTTTGGTTTTTAGATAAACCCCAAAATTGGTTGCTAGAAAATTGGTCTCTAGCTCAATTCCGTTTACTTTTCCGTTTTCGGGAATTTAAAGCTTTTGAACATTTTTTACATTTCTTATGGATAATATTTTGAAACAATTCTGAGCACTTTTTCTCCGCCCTTATATGTTTCCATTGTAAATATGGTTATTTAAAACAAATATGACTCATAATCATGCTATGGCGAAACACGTTTTCTATTTTATATGCGCTGCAAATTGTAAACTAATTCAGAGGGATTACAATTACGGTAGGTACTGCAGGCATATGTACACTATCTCCCTTAATTGTAATCAGTTACAATTAAGGGAGGTCCTGCAACCGTAAATGTAACCGGGATTACATTTAAGGGTGGTCCTTAACCTTAAGTGTAATCGGATTACAATTAAGGTAAGGATTACACTTAAGGGCTTAACGCCGCCTGCACTACGTCCAGTGCCCTAGACCACGTGGCTACCTAGGCTATATAAAATATAGCTTTCGGTATGAATATATATATATATGCAAGTAGTACCAGTTGACCAAAATCGATCGTGGACAGACACACAGAGGCAGGCTAAAGAAAGGTTCTGGATAGAAAAGCTGAAATCCAGTTTGAATATAAAAATTTTAAAAATAAAATATAGTTTGGCTTAATTTCCTGCCCCTACCCATTTTTTTTCTCGTCCTAACATGGCTGAAGTTTGCTCACTTGGCGTTAAACACTAGTTTGTAAGTGTATTGTTTATAAATCGATTTACGTATACTGACAAAATTATTTTTCCCTTCTCATGTTACATCTGTAAACAACAGCATCAAACATGTAGCTCTCGATATTTTGTACAAACATTTATAGTTTAGTCTTTGTAAATAGGTTTTGTTTGATTGTTTTTACTTTTTTAAATGTGTTTTGAAGAAGAGCCGGACAGGTCTCGAAATATCGACTGCTATTTTATTTGTGTCATATACTTTGTTAATTATGTTGTCTATATATTTATTAATGATTTATATATGTATGCGTCTAACGTCAAGGACCAACTGAGTTAGAGTTTTAGGATTGATATTATCGAGAACACCTTTCCACTTTCATTAGTTCACCTGACCTAAAGGGTCAGTGTGAGCTATTGCCATCACTTGGCGTCTGTCGTCCGTCTGTTAACTTGACAAATGAATCGCAGATATATGATACTATTAATCATACTTTACTTATTCTGAAATATTTTATTTATAAATGTAGATGTGATGGAAAAAAAACCTTCTGTTAAGGGGGGGGATCGAATATTTAAAATATTATATTAACATAGAAAAAAATTCTGCACTGTACTTATCCCCTGCACAGAATAATAAAATTAATAGAAAGTGNTCACTTCTGGAGGCAGTAGTTGTATAAAAGTATACTGTTGAATTTTTAAAAATGATATAGATATATATATACACTGTCAGAATGACATTTTATACTAAATATGTTTCTGTCGTATTGTCATTTAACATGTTTACTTGAAAATAAACAAATTACAAAAAAAAAACTTTTTTCACATTTTCATCAACTCCTCTGAAACCACTGAAAGTAATTCAACCAAACTTTACAGGAATTATGTATGGACAGTCCTTAACAAAGATTGTTCATTTCGTTGCGATCCGACAAAAAAACATGGCCGCCAGCGTGGAACTTTTATTTTTACATAGGACCCTATGGGAAAAACGTAATTTTTATCAACTCCTGTGAAACCACTGAAGCAAATTCAGCCAATCTTTACAGGAATGATGTATGAAAGGTCCTTTACAACGATTGCTCATTTCGATCCCATCCGACAAAAAACATGGCCGCCAGCGTGGAACTTATATTAACATAAGCCCTATGGGAAAACATCATTTTCAACACTCCTCTGAAACCACTGAAGCAAATTCAACCAAACTTTACAGGAATGATGTATGGATTGTCATTTGCAAAGATTGCTCATTTAATTCTGATCCGGCAAAAAACAAGGCCACAATGTAGAACATCGAAAACCCTGCTGTTTAGCATTTTGTTAGGTAAGCGATAAAGGCTCAGTCTCTGAGCCTCTAGTTTTTTTTTTATTTCGAAGCCTTTCTTCTTTTACATAGTCTGCCCTGTTTTTTTATTAATGTATGACGTTTTATGTGCAACCTCACATAATACAGGAAGTCATGCCACTATGACTAAGCAAATAGTAGTTTGGGTCGACGCACATCCGACTTATGCTCAATAGATTCAAGATATGTTGTACGGGATGGCAAACACGTTACATTCAATTTCTGTTGGTCTAAATAGTCAACAGTGATGCGTAACGTGTGCGGTCGTACACAAATGTGCTGGAATACTTCCCTGCTGATGTCCATTACTGGCAAAAAGTATGGCGGAAAATTTCATCACGATACCGCAAAGCATTTAAGTTGCCTAGAATGTGTGTTTTTGGCGTAAGAGATAGTTGCCCACTGCCTCAACCGAAAGTGTCAACTTCAATAACTCAAATCTGCGGAAAAACTTTCATTTCAGCGTCTGCATACCCTTATGCGACCATCTCTCTTTTCCAGCTAGAATCGAGGCTCGTCTGTCAGTTTCAAGCACAAACTGTATTACAGCATTTGATGTAAAACAATGGATAAAAGAAAACACCTACAATGGCTGACAATTATAAATGCATGCCACAATCTGCCAGGGAACGACACAGGAAAAACGTGAATAAGACAAAAGACAAACGTAGACATTGATAGGAATTGGGATAGCCGGACTTGGTAACGGCACTAGCAAACGCCAGCGATGGGGTTAAACCGGTTTTGGGGTACCCAAACCTCCCCTTTATCCGTCCCGTTTCCCTATAGTATAATAAACATTCTAATAAATCCCAGTACAGGTAGACTACTAACTTAATGACCACAATCTTGAAAGGAAAGAAAAAGACAATACGTAATTTTGAAAGATGGATCAAGGGGTGCTCGCCGGTAAACTGTGGCAAGCTCAAGGAGCCTAATCTGTTGGTAAAACACAGTAGCACTACGGAAGAAAAATCACATTCAAAACTTCCCAATGGTTTTGGTCATGAATCATCATAAATTTCAGAGACATCGGCAGTATCAGTGAGAGGCCAGTATGTGTGCAAAATTTTCAGGTCACTAGGTCTCAAAGCTAATTTAACGGAAGCAAGTAGAATATCTTGTCGATAACCCTTATTAAGTAAAGAATGTAAGTTACTTCCCAGCTTTTCTGGCTTTTTAATCAATTTCCGACATATCCGTAAAAACGAGGATTAGAAATGCCCTTTGTAATAAGCTGTTTACGAGTAGTGCCATATTTATATATCAAATGTTAATATATATTACGACTTTTTTTAAATGTATTCAACAACTTATGAAATCTGTAACCCTGTTGTAAAAGTTTTGCTGTAATAGTAAGGTTACGATCAAACTTGCGAATCGTACCAGTGGAGAAATGTACAGGATGGAGCTAGAGAAATGTCGCCGTCAAGAAAATAGTGAAATCAAAATCATCCCGTTTATCATATATTTTAGTTTTTGTTTTACCGGAGTCAGTAATAATAGGTAGATCCAGAAAAGGACAGTATTTGGAATCATTGCTAGCTTTATTTAATTTCAGTTGTTACGGATAAATAATGTCTACATAATCTAAAAACTGGGGATTATCAATAGTAAGGATATCGTCAATATTCCTGCTGTTATCATTGAAAATAGAAATAAGTTTATCACTGTTCGGTATGGTTCCGTTTTGAAGTTTTTTCATGAAGTCTAGTTCATAACAGAAAAGAAAAGGATCTGCAATAAGAGGTGCACAATTTGTACCCCTTGGAATACCTATGACCTGTTGAACAAAAATATTGTCCAGCAAAAGATTGAAGACATTAATCATATCATCACATGTCCAGGAACAACGATTATTGTAGGTAATATTAGAGAAGAATCTTTGTTTTTTGTTAGAGCAAATTAACTGCAGACCAGAAAATTTAAAAGACTATTTAATAAGTTGTCCCAGTTTAGATGTAATCAAATTGTGTGGAAGGGAAGTATAAAGTGTAGAAAAATATAACTGTCGATAGAAGAGACTGGTCTTTGAAGTGACTGTAGTTTATCTAAAACTTCAATAGAAGTTTTTACACTCCAGAAGTAATTTAAACCAGAGTCTTGATAATTTTTTTTCACAGTATTTAATTACCAACTCCTTTATACAAGTAAGTGAACTAGTTATATGGATGTATAAATTAGTAGTAGAACACTTACTAGATGCCGAAATAAAACGATGTTTGAAGGAATTTTTGTGAAGCTTCGGAACCCAGTACATGGTAGGTAAGATGTTATCTTTAGATGGAACTTTCAGCATGTCTGTATCCTTATAATGTTGTTTGGTTAACGTTTTTTCGCCCCAATTGGTACGTTTCGTGTGGTATTGACATCTCAATGTGGCCCAGTGCTATCTTCTGTTCTTCTAGCGGAAAAGTCATTTGTACGGACTCAATTTCGTACTTTGTTCGCGGAAATCCTGCATAAATCATCGGTGTTGTCAGCTGTCACTCAAGCTGCGACGGTTTTTGTACGAAAATGGAGCAACTGGATGTATTAGTTCTGGGTGGAACTTATGACATGTGGTCGGTAGGAACGAGAACGGTCAACTGCAGTTGCTGTCGTTTCCAGAGACGGAAAATCGTTCTCCGATAGACGTTGTAATGTCTGGGATTCTCCAACCACGAGTCGTCCGATAGCAATGTTCCGGAGAGCACCGTCTAAAGTTCCTCTTCCACTACACAGTATAAGCCAAACGAACGACGAACGTAAATAAATAATCATATCCGTTCGTTTGTTTCTATTCATATACTTATATCGACCGTTCTTAATCCCTTGAATACGGAATAAGTACTGTCATGTCCGTTTTGTATGGCGAAAGATTTTTAACATGTTCAAAACTTGGAACGGACATATACCACAAGAATGTATAGTGAACGTACAGTAGGTTTACATTTTGTTCTGTTCTCATGCGTTTTATCTCCATTATACATTCTTTCCTTGTCCGTCTTGCATCCGTTTTTGTACGGTATATTAAACTGGTGAAACTGACTATTACCGGACATGCCGGAGAGGTTGCGGATAAACCGTTCGAGTTCCGAACTTGCAACGGAAACTTACAGCACTAGCACCATTTGTATTTATTGTATGTTTTACCTTTTAAGATGTGATGTACTTTTACCAATCTTTTTTTGCTTAAAATGAATTTATAACGGTTGCTCATTATGTTGTCATCTAATAGAGGGTGCTATACACTCCTTTTTTTTAAACTGATTAATTGCAAGAGTTATATAGAGCCTGTTTATTTGTATTTATCTTGTTACATTATTCTGACATATACCCAAAATATTAAAATTACAAAATTGTCCATTCTCTCGCCGCTTTAATACGCTATATGTATTAAGCAGTATCCGCTACTCTAGAGACTGTATAACTTTAACTCGATCTTGGTCTTGAGTATCTTCCACACTGAAATTTTTGCCTTTGGTCGCTCCTGTAGTAGGTTATCTGTAACGCAGCAGCTCTTCGCCTTTCTATTCGCTGGCATTTTGGGAAAATGAATTTAATTGGTCAAGCACGCCGCAATGATTATCTGTAAAAGGAAAACACAGGTATCCTTTTTTTAACTCGATAATTTTGCAAAAAACCTATTCTTTTTATACATTCGTTCTAATCGGTGCTTGTACGATACATTTTCGTCAACAATCCGTTTTATTCGGTACTCATCCGGTATGTGTTACCGTTATAAATACGTTTTATTCGGTACTCATCCGGTAGGGCTCCTGTGTCAGTTCGTGCGAGTTCGGTATATTCGGTGCCCAACCTGTGCATCTACTGTTTACTTACTGTATACCTCCGATTATTTTGCGTTTTCATTGTAATTCTTGAACGAACAAGAATATTTACCACCGTACAAAATGATTTTTCATACGTTTCATATACGTTTGTTTTATACCTTGTATTGTAATAGTGGCTTTACCGCAGAATAGTGTCACATAAGTTAATTTAACGAGAAAAAAGAATACCGAGTTTTTATGTCCAAAGTACCCGCTCTCAAATAACCCATGATTTGGACATGAAAATCACTCAGATTTTTGAACACGCTTTACCGATAGCATGTTATGCAAATTCTAACATGGTTGAATGAATTTGAATGCAACCAATTTATCCTCTTTCATTCCGAAATAAAATTTTTGAAACTTACTCTTTTACAGTAATAAAAATAACCTGTAAATCATATTCCATGTTGCGCTTCTTTTTTGAGAGAGTATTTATGAAAATTCCATGCACGTTTTTCCCTCTAAGCCCAGACAATAACAGTGTTGAAAATATTGAGAAAAAAACGAATCTTCCCCTTTATCCATTAGATGTATTATATATCATATGCGTACGAAATTTTACTTGATTTATAAAGACCCTGAAATACGCGGTGTTATGCCTTTTATTCAGATATTGGGCATTAATATAGAGAATCTAGACTCATCATTCATCATTTATTATGGTAAGTTGCTAGAAAAATCCTGAAAGAAACGAACAAAAGACACTTTGCTACCCAAATTTGGCGTTTGACTGTCCGTTTCAGGTATCAGGGGTCACAAGTTTCTGAATGGGGAAAATCTGTTGACGTGTTTTGTACCAAGTCAAACTATGAAAAGAATCTTTAAAAGACAGTTCCGAAGGTACTTGCTATAATATCAAACCGAAGGCATGGCGTTACAAGATTATTAACCCTCTGCACTATCTGAACCAACGTAATGCTCCCAAGTGTTTCCGTTTTTTTGGTATGTATATCTTTCTTTCACGAAAAACCTTCTGTATTCTTTTTGTTCTGCTTGAAAAGTCATTACAATAAGAACTTCCCTGTAGTCTTGCTCTAATATATGTAGAGATTTTTTATCTGAAATGTTCATCTTTTGTTTTGTACCTGTCTTTGATAAAATAAAAGTAGCATTTTATTTCAAGAATTTACGGTTGATGAGGAAAGCACATTTGGCACCTTGTCTAGCATTTTTGTTTCTCCGATCTCCTTTGTATTCGTTATTCAAATGTCTTACACTTTTTTGATTATAAAAAATTCTCTAATTTCAACTTAATGATGTGCAACACTTGAAATATATTTACTTAATTTTATTCCTTGTCTTTTAATAAGATGAGTACAACCCAAATGAAATAGTATATAATCGGATGTTAACTGCAACTATACATCAACAAGAGGCATCAGCGTCAATGGAGCTATCAGGAATATCAGAACCACATAACCCATCTGAGGAGTCAGAACAAACAGAACTATTATATCAATCAGAATTATTAGACACAACAGAGCCGTCAGATCATTTAGAACAACCGAAGCCATTAGATCAATCAGAATCACCAGAACCATCAGATCAATCAGAACAACTAAAGTCACTAGATCAATCAAAACAACTAGAACCATTACCTCAGTTAAAACAACCAGAACTATTGGAACATTCAAACCCAAAAGAGAAATCAGAACAGCATGCGCCACCATTTCCAGAGCCAGAGCTGTCAGATCAGTCAGAGCAACAAGAGCAGTCTGATCAGTCAGAACTACCAGAACAATCAGATCAATCAAAACAATCAGAGACATCAGCATCATCGCATCAATCAGAACACCCGGAGCCATTCGACCCACAATCATCAGATACAATATATCAACCTTCAAATAAAGATGTAAAAAGATCAATAGCATCAAAAACAGAAAAGAACCAACCGACCCCGGAACCACAAACCACAACTAAAGAAGGACTAACTTTTGATTCTTTGACAACCGGAAATAATGGGACCGGAGCTAGGCCATTAGTAAGAAAAGTAAACCAGAAAAATATAAAGACAAAATTATCACAGACGGAATTCAGAAAACGCCTAGAAGAATCCTTGAAGAAAGGAACATACCAAATGAGGATGGGGCGTCTGATATTTTGGGACTTTGGTGGGCAGTATGTGTATTATACTAGCCACCAAACGTTTATGACATACAGGGCACTGTACCTAGTTATATTTGATGGTAGTAAAGATCTGCATGAGGTAGACACAAATGAAGAATGTATTCCAGGAAAACACGGCCAACCAACATCTGCTGGTAAGCATGTAACTAATTAAGGTGGCTCATTTATCACCTTTTTGAATTTGTGTCAGATTTCCGAACTTTTCTTGTTTTCTCAAGTTCAGTGGCTAAAGGAATTGAATTTGCACAGTATGTCATGAATTACTTCTACAGGTCAAATTAAGACATCTGACAAGTTTTTTCATAAATTTTCGTTTAACTTCCTAGCTTAAGAGAAAACATAGCTCCAATCTTAAACTTAGGCAAAATCCAAAGAAATCAATTAATGTCTTGTATTTCCGTTTCAAGCACACGGACCTATATATTTCTTTTTACCATTTATTTAGTCTGCAGTTCTTCATCAATTGAGATAGGTTTCAAAAAATCCTTGATATAATCAACATCAGGAGTGAGCCTCCTTAATCTATATTGTTTATTTTTATTGTCGTACATATTTGTTCTACTATAATAGATATTTTTGTACAACTTCTAAAATTGCTTAATACATATACGTAGCGTTGTATGTTAGATTATGTAATAAGGCTTGTCACGTAATATTCTATATTTTATATATACCATTTGTCTGATATTTTATCAATGAGGGTTTATATCTTTCACTAGTAAATAAGTTTTTATTGTTCGATGCTTAAGGTAGATCGACACTAATACACGGCGCATTCGATTGGCGCATTTGCAAAACACGGGCCGGATGCGGAATTGACTTAATTTTCAAGCCGGAATGTTTCTTTATTGATCTTTTCATTGTGACGTCATAATAGAATGACATACACTTTCTCACAAATAAGTCCCCCTTTCCCGTAAATATTGTTTTTTTCGTTAACTATGTAAAATATCTCTCTTGATCAAAAGGTGACATAGATTTTTTCAGCTTAACAAATAGATGAAGTATATATCTCTGAAATATCAAAAAATAAAAAAAAAAACATCTGATATTTATTTCACATGAAACCTAAGTATCAAACATGTTCTCACAGTTCCCTATATACTCTTTGTAAATATTGCTGAAAAATACTGAACTTGGCCTGATTTTCAAAGCCAGGAAAATATGATCATATATATTATTTTTATTTTATCTTTTGAACAAATGGACTAAGATCTACAAAATATCTAAAAATAAAACAAAATCTGTCTGATACTTTTATTACACTCGATCTACCTCAATACTCTCTACTAGTGCTGTCAATCTTTGTTTGAGTCAATGATGTCTAATTCAAATAACCAAAAAACAAATATAAGGAGGGCAATAGTAAGTTAAATATATTCTAATTCATATACCTTTTTCATGACCCATATGACACGATAGTAAGCATTCAATACAATTTTCTTAGAAAGAACAGATGGAAAAGCAATATAAATAAATAATCATTTAGTATAAATTGTCTTTCTCCATGTGGCCATTTTGAAAACTTTCTTCTCTTCAGTAAAGGTCAACTAAAAAATTGAAGACCAAAACTGAGAAATGTTTAAAAGCTGCTGGAGAACACAAAACCAAAACGTTTTCACGTAAAGACGAAATCAGTCAAAACAATTTTTTTGCAAAAGATTCTGAATCCAATGAATGATGTCTGTTCTGATCTCTTAGAAACTTTGCCACGATCAATCGTTATTAATTATTTTTTTTTTAACTTTGATATCTTTGCAATAGCCTTTTACTCCAAATTTTTGCCAAATTGTAAGAACTGTTTTTTTCTAGTTTGAATTTCATATGTATATGTATATGTATATGTATATGTAAACGGCTATTTCTGAGCAGTCCAAAGAAATAAACAATGAAAGAATATTGTTTAAAAAATACATGGTAAAACCAAGCTTCGCCTTTTTATTGTTCTTGATCTTGAAATCGCAATGAGTTCTTCAACAATGAGTTTTGTTCATGCCTCATAGTAAATTCAAGGCGGACTCTAGTACTGAAAACCTGTACTGCAATATTTTTAAGACAACAAAATAAAATATGTTTTTGTTCATTGAGAAATGACAAACGGGTATTCTATTCGAGGAATAATAATTGAATGATTTTATTTTGACATACGTTTTGTGTGACTCCTTCTGAAGCGTTTTCAAATAGAAGAAGACGAGATGATACAAAGTAAAATGTATCTTATGATGATAAGTATGAATATAATGTTGTTTTTTTAATTAAAGACTTTGTTCAGCACTGGGTCAACTCGATTTTGACTTACTGTAAGGTTATCGCAGGCGACATCCCAAAGATCCTATTTGTGGCTACACACAAGGATAAAATTCCAAAGGTATGTTTTATATTAAAAGTCAGTATACTTATACTTCATCGATGTTTTTTTTTTTTTTTTTTTTTTTTTTTTTTTT
>MJUU01006684.1:52609-74305 GCA_002080025.1 Modiolus philippinarum | reverse complement strand
ATACAGGCTCTTGAGAGCCTCTTGTTTAGTGTTAAGCAGAATAAATCAGCATGTGAGCGAAATAAAATACCTACAGTATAAGCAGTATAAAACAATAATTATGTTGAGCCTATAGGTGCAATAAAAGTATTATTGTTTTAGGCCTTTAAGCAAAAATTAGCAATTATAAATATGAATATTCTATGCTTATGATTTTATGTTTAAATATACTAAAGTACTGTAAACCGGGAAATTTTCGTGCCGCCTTTATTTCACGGTAATTTGACAGGATTTTAGTTTGCACAGTTTTGAATTCGGGCTACCAAATTGTTGACCATTAACTTCAATAATACACAAGTATATTCGCGTCGTTTTATTTTTGCGCTTCCATTCCAAACCCGGAAATCATGAAAATAAAACTGCTGCGAAAAATTTCCCGGCTTAGAGTATGTGATTTAAAAATATGAAAAATGCAACCTGTCTTTCACATTGTTCTATTAGAATGAGAAATTATTTTTTGATATTATGTGCTAGTCTTATAATGCAAGCGTATTTTGATATTGTGTGCTAGTTGTATAAGACAAGCACTATCATCACGTTATAATGCAATATTTTTATTTGAATGAAATCATTGTAAGTTTCTTATGACACAAGTATTTTTATTGAGTTTTCCAGCAAAAATAATTGTTATTGTGTTATTAAACATTTGTTATAATTTTGTATTTTATTTTGTATTTTTGTTAATTCTTTGTATATATGGATCATTTTGGTCTGATTATTGTAATAGTCTTAAAACAGAGGTATTTTTATTAAAATATTTAAAGCTGAATAGTCATTATTGTCTTACAACACCAGTATTACAATGTATAAACTTTTCAAGATAGATGACTGTGAGAACAGAAAACAATGCATGTTTTGAAAAGAGAAGATTAAATTGAGAATGCCATGTACATGGTTCCTACAGGATTCTTACAAGTGCTTGAAATCCTTGAAAGAACTTGAAATTGAAAATTAAAAATCAATATCCTGAAAGTACTTGAAATTTGGAAAAGATTTTTGAAACTGCTTAAAACTGCAATGTTTCTTTGGTTATGGTTGAGCTTTTTGCAATAATGAATTAGAACTATGGAAATAAAACAAAGAGATTGTTCAAATATGAAAATCTATCCAAGTCCTTGAAAGTTAAGAAAGTATGTCTTTAAAGTCCGTTTAAAGTACTTGATTTTGTGGTAAAAAATATGTATGAACACTGCAGATAGAAGATACTGAGGTCACACTGTCTGTCCATCTTTCACAGAACATATTTCAGACAAAAAAATGCCAATACCTAATATTTATACCCCCGCTACATAGTAGGGGGGTATACTGGTTTACCCCATGTTCGTCCTTTTGTTCATTCCTCTGTCCGTAACCACACTTTTCTCAGCAACTACTTTACGGAATGAAATCATATTTTGGCAAAAGCTTTCTCATGATGGTCCAATGTGTATATACAGATTCCAAGGTTATCGCATAAGTACTTCCTGTTTGCCGAGACTTCATTGTTTTTTTTATTGTTGTACAACATATGGAATATTTCGTCACCATTTTTTCTGAAACTGTAAGAGGGATTCAATTGTTGTTTTGCACAGAGCTTCCTTACAGTCCAATCTATGGTGTATTCCGATTCCAAGGTTAAGTCATAAGCACTTCCTGTTTGCTGAGAAATCATTGTTTTTCATTGTTGTACAATATATGGAATTTTTCGTCACAACAATGAAAACTCGACAAACAGGATGTGCTTAGGACGTAACCTTGAAATCCGAATACACGATAGATTGGACCATAAGGAAGCTCTGTGCAAAACAACAATTGAACCCCTTATGACTTAACCAATTTCAAGGTTAAGTCATAAGCACTTCCTGTTTGCTGAGAAATCATTGTTTTTCATTGTTGTACAATATATGGAATTTTTGGTCACATTTTTTTCTGAAATTGTAAGTGGGGTTAAATTGTTGTTTTGCACAGAGCTTCCTTATGGTCCAATCTATCGTGTATTCGGATTTCAAGGTTACGTCCTAAGCACATCCTGTTTGTCGAGTTTTCATTGTTGTGCAATATATGGAATTTTTCGTCTAAATTTTTTATACGACCGCAAAAATTTTGCGGTCGTCTTATGGTATGGCGTCGGCGTCTGTGGTCAGCATTACTTTGTTACTAGTGAACGGATCATCTTCAAATTTCAGTATGTGGATTCTTGGCATAAGGGCAATCCCGGGTTTTAATTTCGGGTTTGTGGCCCCACCCGAAAAAGGGGCCAAAAAGGGGTAAAATTGGGTATTTTTGTGTCTGTGGACAGCATAACCTTGGTTCCATTGAACGGATCATTTTCAAATTTTAGTATAATGTTTCTTGGCACATGCATGTGATGTTTCTTAGCCCAGGCTGTAATTTTATGTTCCGGGCCCTGCCCGTTTCAGAAAAAGGGGCCAAAAGGGGTTAAATTAGGTGTTTTCACATATTTGACTCTAGAATCTTTATTATTTATCGGATTTTGATGGGGTTTCTTTCAGTAAACTCCTTAGAAAATTTCCAATCTTGAAAATGTCAACAGATTTCACTTGGCATGACTCGTTCACGAGATATATGGGCCCAAAAGGGGCGAATTTCAAAAAAATTTTTTTTTATTTTTAGTCCGATTTTGATGCAATTTTATCCAAAGGATTCCTTATGAAAAATTATTATCGCCCTCTTCTATTAGATTTTTGGAGACTTGTTTTCTTACCCAGCTATGAGGGGCCAAAGTGGGCCAAAATCATAAATTTACAGATAACCTAAATTTTCATTTTTCATCGGATTTCGATGGGATTTTTTTCTTTGGATTCCTCTTGATGTAAGCTTTCAGTAATATGTCAACGGATTTGGCATAGCTCTTACAGTTTCCGAGCTATGAGGGGCCGAAGGGGCTAAAATTGTAAATTTACAGATAACCTAAAATTTTTATTTTTCATTGGATTTCGATGGGATTTTTTTCTTTGGATTCCTCTTGATGTAAGCTTTTAGAAGTATGTCAACGTATTTGGCGTAGCTCTTGCCGTTTCCGAGCTATAAGGGTTCAAAGGGGCCACAACTGCAAATTTGCAGATTGCCTGAAATTTTTATTTTTCATCGGATTTCGATAGGATTTTTTTCTTTGGATTCCTCTTGATATATGCTTTCAGTATTGTGCAATGGATTTGGCGTAGCCCTAACCGTTTCAGTGCTATAAGGGTTCACAGGGGCCAAAACTGCAAATTTGCAGAATACCTAAAATTGGTATTTTTTATCGCATTTTGATGGGATTTTTTCTTTGGATTCCTCTTGATAAAAGCCTTCAGCAGTATGTCCAATGGATTGGGTGTAGCTCTAACCGTTTCTGAGCTATAAAGGGTCAAAGAGGAATCATTAGGAGTCATAAGGGCTAATTTTTATTTTCTCTAGTTTGTGTCCAGCTAATTACTGGGTCAATCTCCTTATTGCGTCCATCTAATTATTGTGTCAAGCTCTTTCCATTGTCCATACTCACTTTTCAAATTTCAGTGGAGGACATGCTGTGGTCGTATCATGCTGCGCTTGGCGTAGCCCTTTATTCTGAAACTGTAAGTGGGATTTATTGTTGTTTTGCACAGAGCTTCTTTATTGTCCAATCTATTGTGTATTCAGATTTCAAGGTTAATTCTTAAGTACCTCCTGTTTGCTGAGACATCATTGTTTTTCATTATATCATTGTGTTTATACTTTTATTGTGTCCACACTTGTACTGTTCCACACCTGTATTGTGTCCCTATAATATTAAATTTGCACTTGCCACATTGATTCAGGGTTCAATGAGCGGGGGTATATCAGGCTGCCATTAGGCGCCAGCTCTTGTATGAAACTCTGTTGAGATTTCCACCTGCAATAACTAAATTCATAGGAACTTTGATATTGTGTCATTAATTACCACTGGGCTGATGCTTCTGATGTTGGGCTATTATTTCCCTAGGATTTTCAGCAACCCAGTAGTCAGCGCTTTGTTTCTAGTGACCGAAAAGTATTTTATTTGGAAACTTGCAATATTGAAAATGTTGTTTAAAACTAAGGAATTTTTAGTTCGCCTCAACGAAGTTGAGGGGGACTATTGGAGTACCCCCGGCTATGTCTATGTCTATGTGTACGTCCGCCTCTGCATTTGAGCATATATCTCTGCAACTATGCATGATAGGGTCATCAAACTTTGTATGCAGGTGCATCTTGGGTTGACTCACAGCCTCCAAGAAAATTGGGTCTCTCCGACCTATATTTTCCGCTTGATTGGCTTTCATTCAAATTTACATTCAAGTTCATATCTCAGTCAGTATACATGATAGGATTAAATAACCTTGCATATGCATGCATCTCTGATGGTAGGTCGGCATCAAGGCAAAATTAGGTCACTTTGACCTATATTTTAAGCTTGATTGATTTACATTCAAGTTTTCGGGCGAGTTCAGATCTCAGTCACTATACATGGTAGGATCATGTAACCTTACATATGTATGCATCTCTGATTGTAGGTCAGCTTCCAGGCAAAATTAGGTCACTTTGACCTATATTTTATGCTTGATTGATTTACATTCAAGTTGTTGGACGAGTTCAGATCTCAGTCACTATACATGGTAGGATCATGTAACCTTGCATATACATGCATTTCTGATGGTAGGTCAGCACCCAGGCAAAATTAGGTCACTTTGACCTATATATTACACTTGATTGATTTACATTCAAGTTTTCGGACAAGTTCAGATTTCAGTCACTATACATATAGTAGGATCATGTAACCTTGCATATGCATGCATCTCTGATGGTAGGTCAGCATCCAGGCAAAATTAGGTCACTTTGACCTATATATTATGCTTGATTGATTTACATTCAAGTTTTTGGATGAGTTCAGATCTCAGGCACTTTACATGGTAGGATCATGTAACCTTACATATGTATACATCTCGGATGGTAGATCAGCATCCAGGCGAAGTTGGGTTACTCTGACAATGTGCCATAACGAGGCGAACTCTGTATTCGTTGATTACCTATGTTTCATTGGTGCATGGCTCTATGGTTAGCTTAATTAGGCTTTTTATCTAGAAATCTAGATTTGAGGCTTATTCGCCCTGACGTCACAACCTCGATTTTTTTACCTGTGGAGCCTTTTGGCTGGCAAGATATCGTTATCATAAATTAGGGTAATAAAAATGTCATTTTCAATTAACTTGTATGGGTTTGTTTTTTAAGGTAATTTGATAATTTCTTTTGATCTGAATTCAGGACATTTTACAGTATAACAGGATATTAAAATTTTCTATATTTGATTATTTGTATTTGATCTAATTGACGTATTTGTAAAGTTATCAAATTTTTGACGATTTCCAAATATTTGAAATACACATTTCAAATTATTCAGAGGAAATTTAGAAAATTTCAAATTATTCAGAGGAAATTTAGAAAAAGTAAATCAGTAGAAAAAATATGAAAATCTCGAGGTTTATTATGCATTTTATAGATCTAAAATCGGACTAGTATGTGAAAAGTTATTAAAAAAATAAAATTCTTTCCCATTGCTATACAATGCAATTTATTCCTGAAATACAATTTTGCCAACCAAAAAATTGATTTTGTGACGTCACTGATTGGATTCGCAAACAAGCCTAGTTTTTAGTAGTTTTCTTTCAGCTTTTTACACATCTTTTTGTCAATATTTTCCAAATATTTAGTTTTGATCTGCATTGAAAAGACATAAGTTGTCGAAATGACCATCTGTAGAAGTTTCATCAAAAAACTTTTTTTTTTATTTATGATCCCAAACTTCTCAAGAGTATGCATGTTGTATATTATACAGTTATTTAATGTGTAGCCAGGCAGTAGACCAGAATATTTTCCCGAGCTCAGTGTTCTATTGCCCTTTTTTCATAACATTTTCAAAAGTTATTAACTTTTTATCATATATTTTAAGATTGATAGAAGATGGAGGTTGATTAATGGTGAATGAAAGGATATTGAGCAAATGCACATGAGACAAAGTCTCTACATATACATGGTAAATGAATTGCAAAAATGTTGAGAATATCAAGACCTACTTATACTGCAATTTTGCAACAACAACAAAAATCTCAGTACTGATACTCACAAAAGAAGTTGATTACACTTTTTGGTCAAATTTTAGAATAATATATAAAATATATATTTTATTGTTTTACTCCATTTTGGTCTACGAGATAGAGGTTAAGTTTGAATTACAGAAATGTTGACAACATTTTACCGTTATCTGATCGATTCTTATCAAAAATGGCTGCCAGGTGGGGCATTATTTAACATTAGACCTAAGGACGCACTTTGAAACCACTTAACTAATTGGAACCAACCTTCACCACAATTTATAGTCCATAGATGGTTGCCTTTAAAATTGCATGTGTCAGGCCCAGGTCCGTACCTCATCTAAGATGGCTGCTAGGACTATGGTTTCATATTGTTACCCCTAAAGAAAAAATACATTCAGTGATCTCCTCTGATGATTTACCCCAACTTCAACCAAACTTTTGGGACAATGGTCCTTTGTTGCATCCCTTTAAAACTTATGTCAGGTAGGTCCATATTATATACAAAATATCAGTTAGGGGAAATATAGTATAATACTGCACCTGTAAATATAAAGATATTTATCAGTAACTCATACATGTGATAAATCTGTAAACCAAAAACTGGAGATTTAAAAGTTTTCAGCTGGAGAAATGTCTGAAAACAGAGAGATTTTTTCATCTGTTTTGCATGTTTTCCTAGTTTTTTAAGTCATTTATTAGCTCACCTGACCCAAAGGGTCAGTGTAAGCTATTGCCATCACTTAGCACCGTCGTCCGTTCGTCCGTCGTCTGTTAACTTTTCACATTTTCATCTTCTCTAAAACCACTGGAGCAAATTCAACCAATCTTTATTGGAATGATGTTTCCAAGGTCTGCACAGGTGAATTTCACTTGTTGCAATTTATTTTTTGCACGTTACTGTAGTTCCTATTTTCCTTTAAAGATTGCTCATTTCATTCCGATCCGATAAAATACATGGCCGCCAGCGCGGAACTTAGGTTGAACATTGAACCCTATGGGAAAAATCTCATTTTAAGCTCACCTGACCCAAAGGGTCAGTGTGAGCTATTGCCATCACTTGGCGTCCCTCGTCTGTCCGTCCATCCGTTAAACTTTTCACATTTTTATCTTTTCCTCTGAAACTACTGAAGCAAACTCAAACTTTGCAGGAATGATGTATGTAAGGTCCTTTACAAAGATTGCTCATTTCGTTCCGATCCGACAAAAACATGGCAGCCAGCGCGAAACTTAGGTTTAACATTGGACCCTTTGTTCATCTTCTCCACTGAAACCATTGAAGGAAATTCAACCAAACTTTACAGGAATGATGTATGGAAGGTCCTTTACAAAAAGTGCTCATTTCTTTTCGATTCGACCAAAAACATAGCTGCCAGCTATTTAACATTAGAGCCAAAGGGAAAATCATTCTTTTCATCACCTGCTCTGAAACTATTGAAGTAAATTGAACTTATCTGTATTGGAATGATGTATATAAGGTCTTTTGCAAAGATTACTCATTTCAATAGGGTCTGACAAAAAACATGGGTGCCAGTGGTGATCATTGCTAACATTAGACCCCATTGGAAAAAATCATTTTTGTGTTGCCTGCACCTAGTGCAGGATCGACACATAGTAATCACTATCCGTCGCCTGTCTGTCCGTCTGTATGGCTAAAAAATTTTAAGCATTATCCACATCTCCTCAGTCCGAAACCGCTTGGCTCTTTTCACCCAAAATTGCAGGAATGCTTCAGTATATATTAAAGATGTGCACCATGCATGTTGTTTTTCTTTATTTTTTTTTCCAAGATTTTATGCTGTTTTGGATTTTGTCATTTTAGCTTATTGGAGTCTGGAAGGTGCATCTCCATTATCTGCAACTCCTCCGTAATGGCTTTGTATCAATCAAACTTGCAGGAATGCTTCAGAATATCATGGATATGTACACCATGCGTTTTAATTTTCTTTAATTTTGATTTTTCAGATTTTCGCTGATTTAGACTTTGTCATTTTAACTTCGGTATTTAGTTACTTAACTTATTAGAGTCTTAAGGGTAAGTCTCCATTATCCACAACTCCTCCTCAACGACATAGAATTTTTCAACCAAACTTGCAGGAATGCTTCAGTACGGTATATGTTGGGGAGGTGCACCATGCATTTTGTTTTTCTCTAATTTTGTTTTTTTCTAGATTTTACGATTGTTTTTGGACTTTGTCATTTTAGGTTATCAGATTCTTGAGGGTACGTCTCCATTATCCGCAACTCATCCTCAAAGGCTTGTATTTTTCAACCAAACTTGCAGCAATATTTCAGTTTATATTGCAGATGTGCATCTTGCATTTTTTTCTTTCTTTTCATTGGATTCTAGAATTCCATATTATTATTGAACTTGCACTTTAGGTTATCGAGTCTAGGGTATGCCTCCATTAATCACAACTCCTCATAAATGGCTCTGTGTTACTCTACCAAACTTTGAGGAATACATGCTTCAGTATTTAATGTAGATGTGCAACATAGACTTTGTAATTCTATTTCAAACACAAAAATTCTGAAATATATATAGTGCAGGCAACACATGTGTTCCGTGGAACACCCATGCATTTTTGGTCACTCATGGCATAGAAGCATTTTGTCAGGTGAGCAATACAGGCTCAGTTTTTGAGCCTTTAAGTATCTTCTCTTCTGAAACTGCTGAAGCAAATTCAACCAAACTTTACAGGAGTGGTGTTCTTAAGGTCCTTTACAAAGATTGATATTTTCTTCCGATCCAACAAAAAAACATGGCCGCAAGCGTAGAACTTGGGTGTCTTTAATTAACATTAAACCCTATTGGAAAATCACATTTTGATCTTCTCCTCTAAAGCCACTGAAGCAAATTCAACCGATTCAAACTTTACAGGAATGATGTTCTTAAGGTCTTTTACAAAGATTGCTCATTTCATTCGGATCCGATAAAAAATCTATGCACGAGACAAAGTTTAACATTGGAACCTATGGGAAAATCACATTTTCATCTTCTCCTCTGAAACCACCGAATAAAAATCAACCAAACTTTAAAGGAATGATGTAATAAAGGACTTTTACAAATATTGCTTTTTTCACTAAGATCCGATCAAACACATGACTGCCTGCTAGGGACATAGTTTAACATTGGAAGTCTATGGGAAAAATCACTTTTTCATCTTCTCCTCTGAAACCACGTTAAGCAAACTCGAGTCAAGCAAACTTCACAGGAATGACGTATGGGAGATCCTTTACAAAGATTGCTGATTTCGTTCCGATCCGATAATAAACATGACAGCAAGCACGGAACATAGTTCAACCGTCACCATAACATCATTGAAAGATATTCATGTCTGTATCCCAAATGAAAGCGGACATTTTCAACTAGATTCACGTCTTCCCGGACTTGACTATCGATTTTGACATTTTCCTAGATTGACTCACTTACAGTGTGACGGGTGCTGTAAACAGAGCTAGACGTGCTTACCCTTCCGGAGCACCTGATGTCACTCTCAGTTTCACTGGAGTTCACACTGTGAGTGCCTTGTTTTTGAATGTTGTGTTTTCTATTTCTGTGCCTTGTATTTGTCTTATTTCATTGTTTTTTGTGTTTAACGTCATTGTTTTCTGTGTCCTCGTTTTGGCCATGTCTTTGGCCTTCGATTTTTGTAAATTCCACTCCTTTGTTCCTTCGGTATTCTACTGCCGTTGTTTAACATTGGACCCTATGGGAAAATCACATTTTCATCTTCTCCTCTGAAAAGACTGAAGCAAATTCAACCAAACTTTACAGGAATGATGTTTGGAATGTCCTTTACAAAGATTGCTCATTTCATTCCAATCCGACAAAAAACATGGCCACCAGCGCGGAACTGACGTTACACAAAGGACCCTATGGTAAAAATCACATTTTCATCTTCTCAGAAACAACAGGTGAAAATTCCACCAAACTTTACAGGACTAATCTATACTAAAGGTCCTTTACAATGGTTGCTCATTTCATTTCGATCTGACAAAAAACATGGCCGCCAGCGCTGAACTTAGGTTTAACATGGGACCCTACGGGAAGCAAATTCAACCAAACTTTACAGAAATATGATCTACTTTTACGAAGATAGCTGATTTCATTCAGACCCGATAACAAACACGACCACCAGCACGGGACATAGCTTAACATTAGAACCTGTGTGAAAAATCACATTTTCATCTTCTCTGAAACCACGTTAAGCAATTCAACCAAACTTTACAGCAAATTCAGCCAAACTTTACAGGAATGATGTACGGAAGGTTGCTCATTTCAGTTCGATCATACAAAAAACAAGGTCTCCAGTGCAGAACATAGTTTAACAATTTAGCCCAGTAAGAGAAAACCATCCTTTTCATCATCTTCTATGAAACTATTCCAGCAAATTTAATTAATGTATAGAAGGTTCTATGCAAAATTTACAAATTTCTATAGGATCAGACATTGCAATAAACATGGATGATAATGGAAAACATAGCTAATATACCGGTAAGACCCTATTGGTAAAAGAAACATCATTTTTGGTCATGCATGACATAAAAGCATTTTGTCGGGTGAGCGATACAGGCTCAGTCTCTGAGCCTCTAGTATCAAAGAATGCATCGTCTGTACAATGTTATGCTCCGTTTTGGAGATTTTACCGAATGGCGGATATTGAGTAAAGATTAATTCAATATGTTATCATGAATTAAATAGATTTGTATGCATTTCTCCTTTTGCAAATTGTTTTAAGGGCTTATCTCCTCTGTTGTGTTCAAGAAAACACAAAAAGTCGTTAGGTAGTAACTACCGTTGCAAATTGTGTCTCGAAGGTTTACACTTTATCCAAGATCACCACCAGTGGGGACTATGATTTAATATTGTACCCTTCATTGACACTAATTTGCGAATTGGAACCGACAAATGGTCAATTAAAAACTATGTCTCACATATGTCCGGGTCATATCCATAATGGCCACCAGCGAGAAATATGTTAACATTGGACCCTACGGGAAAACGGGTAAGTTCGCTTCTCATATGATATGGCCGCCTGTATTGGGCAATGGTTCAACGTTGATTAAAATGTTAGAGTTTTTGATCGACCATATATGTCTCCAGTTTGGAAGGTTTGTTTTTAACAGCCTATCGGAATATCAATGGGCACAAACTGTGCACCTCCTTTTCTCGATCTTTTTACCATTCTTATGAGGCTGAACTCATCGAAGGGCTCCTTTAAAAAAACAAACAAAAACAAAAACAAAAACAAAAAAGGTCTTCTTTGACACTGAACTAAATAATGCAAATTGTTTTAAGGGCTTATCTCCTCTGTTGTGTTCCAGAAAAAACAAAAAGTCGTTAGGTAGTAATTACCGTTGGAAATTGTGTCTCGAAGGTTTACATCTTATCCAAGATCACCACCAGTGGGGGGACAATGATTTAATATTGTACCCTTCATTGACACTAATTTGCGAATTGGAACCAAACTTAGACAAATGGTCCATTAAAAACTATGTCTCACATATGTCCGGGTCATATCCATGATGGCCACCAGCAGGAAACATGTTAATATTGCATTGGACCCTAGGAGAATACGGGAAGATCTCCACTACTAGACAAATTAGAACCAATCTTCAGGTCCCCTTTAAAATAAAGGGGGCCTAAGACTGTTGTAATCAGCCTTTAGTCTACACGGACCCAATATAAAAACCATGGTGAGATCGAATGCACTGGTAAGTTCGCTTCTCATATGAGATGGCCGCCTGTATTGGGCAATGGTTTATAACATTAATTAAAATGTTAGCGTTTCTGATTGACCATATCTTATTCCAGTTTGGAGGATTTGTTTTTAACAGCCTATCAGAATATCAATGGGTACAAACTGTGCACCTCTTTTTCTCGATCTTTTTACCATTCTTATGAGGCTGCACTCATCGAAGGGCTCCTTTAAAAAACAACAAACAAAAACAAACAAAAACAAAAAAGGTCTTCTTTGACACTGATCTAAATAATGCAAATTGTTTTAAGGGGATACGATACAGTACCAAGGGCAGATAATAACATCGCCGGACCTGGATTGTTGTTTTCGCGACGTCACAGATTAGAGCACAACGTCATAAATTACCGGACTTCGCGAATTGCGGACAGGTTACTGTCTGTGAAAGCATGTAAAATATATCTATGATAAAATCAATGTGGTTAAATATGAATTGCTCATAACGAAATAGGCAACGTGGCAGCTCAAGATTCGACATGCCTCTTAAATTGAAACCTGATAGCAAAAATCTCCTTTCGATGATCATTTTTTTCCCAACGGCATCGTTTACTAAAGAATCAATTTTCAGAGCAATTTCAGGGGATTTAACGATTTGAATTTTCAGGGGATGCTTTGATCCCGTGAAAATGTTTTTTTTTACATCACAATACTTTCACGGGTTAAATACAAATTGCTGTGACAATGTATTTTCAATAAAAAATAGGCGATGGTATGATATTGAAGAGGCATTATCAAGGTACACATGCTTGATAATTATTGAACTTTAAATGAGGGTCGGTATGATCTTTTTCGGGACAACAGGAAAGGCCAATTATTTCACAGAGAATTCGGAAAAAAAAAGAATTATCAGGAACGGAATTCGGTCAATTTTATTTTTCGGGATGACTGAGGGAATCGTAAATTTTTATTTCTTGGGAAATCGGGATCAAAACCCTCCTACCCAACCCCTTAAATTAAACCAAGACAACATACAATGAATTCTGAACGATAGGTGAAACCATGGAATTGGTCACTCTATATTGATCTATATATTTGAACAGCGGCATAAGGGAAATCATCATAAAGTCACTAGAAGGGTCGAGTTGTATTCGACTGATCTTTGTAAAGCTCTTCAGACGCAAGTAATCATTAATCACAGGATCAATTCTCTATTCTGTTTGATGTCTTTTAATTCCTGTTTAATGAAATTAATTCCTGTTCTATTTTTCGCAACACTAGTAAGCGAGAGACGTTTTTCCAAGCAAAATATAATGTAAGTCATTTGGCGCCAAAACCGGGAATTCTCATTTGCAGCGATAAAAAATGCCAGTTTTCTCTCTGTAGCTTTAAATTAAGCACATGGACCCCCATTTTTCAAAGCGAATTTTGGAAGAGTGATGTTTCACGGAGATCTCTGGGAATTATGAAGAAAATTTTTTCTATGTGAAATTTTACTTACAAGAAATGAACGTTTTTTCTGTAAATATGAACATAAATGTCAATTTCGAACCACAAATGCTGAAATTTTGTTTTAAAATGTATACTTACCTTATTTCGAAATATCTCATGAAACTGTAGCAAAAACCGGAAGCAATTAGCTTAATTCGTTCAAAAGTTATGACATTTTACATATTGTTGTAAAAATACAATTTTTACGCAATATTTTGGAAAATTGGCAATTTTTAATCGCAATTATCTCGAAAACGAAATCATGAAGGTATATTTTTCTTTGCAGATTTGGAAAGTGCATATTCAAATTGACTTGATTTCAAAATTTCACGAAAAAATCAGTTCAGGATCTTTACTGTATCGTATCCCCTCAAGGGCGTATCTCCTCTGTTGTGTTCCAGAAAAAACAATAAGTCGTTAGGTAGTAATTAACCTTGCAAATTGTGTCTCGCAGGTTTACACCTCATCCAAGATCACCACCGGTGGGGGGTGTATGATTTAATATTGTACCCTTCATTGACACTAATTTGCGAATTGGAACCAGACTTAGACAAATGTTCCATTTAAAACTATGTCTCACATGTCCGGGTCATATCCATGATGGCCACCAGTAGGAAACATGTTGACATTGGACCCTAGGGGAATACGGGAAGATCTCCACTACTAGACCTTTAGGTCCCCTTTTAAATAAACGAGACCTTGGGACTGTTGTAATCAGTCTTTAGTTTACATGGACCCAATATAAAAACCATGGTGAGATCGGATGCACTGGTAAGTTCGCTCATATGAGATGGACGCCTGTATTGGGCAATGGTTTAACATTCATTAAAATGTTAGAGTTTCTGAGTTTCTCCAGTTTGGAGGATTTCAAATTGGTTTTTAACAGCCTATCGGAATCTCCATGGGCACAAACTGTGCACCTCTTTTTCTCCGTATCTTTTTACCATTCTTATGAGGCTGAACTCATCGAAGGGCTTCTTAAAAAACAAAAACAAAAAAGGTCTTCTTTGACACTTATCTATAAATAATGAAATAATGTTAAGAAATTCTAGATTACCATCATGGCACAAGGCCAAATAAAACCCAACTTTCGATTTCGTATATGCCATTATTAAGGCCATCTGAAATTCAAAACGACCCAGAGATTTTCTTATTTTAACATTGAACCTTTTGTGGACACGAACAGTTATTCTTTGAAAACGAAGGGTTTCGAAAACTTGATTTCTATTTAATTTTTTTTTTCGTGGTTCATACTGTTTTGCGTTGTCATTGTGGCGTTTGTAATATATTTTGTTTGCTTCTTCATCATCGTTTATGTTTGTCTTTCTATTTGTGATCCTTATGTAGTAGTGTTTGCTGGATTTATGGTTATTTGGGATGTTTAGGTTGTTTTTTGGAAATTTATTTCTAAAGAGTCAGAGGACAGTCAGCGTCCTTCTTATGAAAAAAATATCATCATTTCAGAGAAACTTAACTTTTTCAATTTTTTTTTACTAGCATGGCCATTTTTATTCAATTACTACTTCAAACCCAGTAACCATACTTTTTCATTGCAATACGTAATTTTTAATCAATAAGCAACTTTGCCTCGTTGAATAATTTTTTCGAGAAGAGACCATGCACAGTTATGGATCGTATTGAAAAAGTAGCATTCTAATTCTGTTAAATTTCTCATAGCTCCGAAAACCTGTATATAGATATGGTGTACTTGTGCATGAGATTATATCTCACGTGTTCACTTTGTTTAAACTATTATAAAATTTATGTTAATTCTAAAACCTGAAGTTTAACTCCCTCCATAGTAGTTTCGTCCTTAGCTATATTTGTTAATACTGACTACTCGGATTTCGTTTGATTTTATGCATTTTAAATATTTTTTGAAATTATGGATTTTCTGTTTTGGGGCTCTAGCACTGTTGATGAGGCATTGATTTCCGAAATGGCCATAAAGCTCATTTAATTGTGGTTGGAATTTAAAATGGTCTCATGTTCATTTCTCCATATCCTCTCGTAAGATAGATGTTTGCTTTGTTTTGCTGTAGTAAACTTTTGTTTTGGATTCTTTATAACATTTGCCAATGTATTTATACCGATTCAATAGGTTTGTTCTCACCCAAGTATTGTACTTAAAAGTGATGAGGATGTTTTTCTATTATCATACAATAAACCGGAATATCCTTCATTGATACTCAGATTAAACAATAATACATAAGTAGTGGAATCTCAGTTCTAGATATATTTTGTATTGTTTTTGGGATAATTAGGTCTGATAATTTGGTGTGAAAGTTTCATTACCTTCTAATATAGATTCTGAGAAATAGAAATTATAAATAGAAATGTTTATAAGAGTATACTTAGCCCGATATGTTAAGCTTGTTGACGACTTCGCATTTATGACAAAATGGATACATGGATGTAGCGTTTTTCAGCATTTAGCAAGTGAACTTCGCTCAAACCGGTGCTAGGGGCCGTCTTTAACTTACCTAAGGAAGGAGAGTTTGCCCATTATTGTTCAAAGGCCTCATGGCGACTTTAAGATGAAGAACAACAAATGAAGCGTTGTTCCATTTGCTTAATCTTACCATGTATTTATAGGGATTCTGTCCCATGTACATTTACTCCATATCCTATTTGTTCATCTAAAATGGAAGTAGATAAGAATAAGAGAAACTTTTTAATATACCAAAATACGGTAGTCCCTGTAAACTGATTCATTTTGACAACCTTTGTCTCTTCAATTCAAGACATTCGGAATACAATAAACCAAAAAATGTATAAAGTTCAGAATAATATATAAAGCCAAAAGCTTTGAAGGAGTCGGATACTCTTTAGTTTAAAAAAAAATCTCAATTTTTGTGGTCAGAAAAAACATTTTTGTGGTCAGAAACAACCACAATGGACGGGGAGTTTTGGCACAAAATGAAACCGGTTTTATCCCACCATTCCTTTTCAAATACCTGTACCAAGTCAGGACCATTGCGGTCGACAATCTTTCCGGTGGTTTCCAGCTGCTTCATCTTTTTGCCTCATAGACTTTAGCTCTTGGCTCTGTTCGATAATTTTGTTATTACCCCGTTTTGCAAGTTAACATATAAAATCCGTTGAATAGTCATTACCCGAGTACTGACTTAATGGTTGGTATTTCCCCTATACCTTACTTGTACCGTCCACCAGCAGAGGTATCGACCCAGTGGTAATTTGAAACCCAAACCACAATGAACTACTATTCCGCAGACGGTGACTTTGACATTCTATGTCTCTTCATTGCTGATCAAATGAGAAAAAAAAACTTCAACCTTGTCTGAGAGAAAAGCAGTTGGAAAATAAAACACAGAAACTGTTTATTTATCTTTTATGTAAACACTGTTCCACTTTTTTTTCTTTTTTTATCTATACTCTTCAGCATAAAAAGGGGAAATAATATCAAAAGTGCCAACAGAGTTGTCGAGAGTCCAATAGACAAAAAGACAATTCAAACCACCGAAAAAAATTGACGACCACAATGGTCCTTACTTAAAAGAGATGGTCCCGAAAGCTTGATCCGCCAGTTTTATGAGAAATAGCATGGTCATGTTCATAATTAATCTTTGAGAGACATGGTGCGTCGACAGGATAAAGCGTCTCATTTTACGCCTGCATCACATGTCATGTAAGAAATGATATATCCGAATTAATTAAAGTCCGAAGCAAATAACCTAAAACCGAAATTTTTATAGTATTGTATTTATATTTAAAATACATGTCACAAATTATACATGTTTGACCCTTAAGACAGAAGAATTATGATAATCAACGACTTGCAAATGATAAATTTTATTTCTCTAATTCTAAAATTAATGACATTTTCATGTGTTTTAGTTTCTACCCCTTCGCGGGCTTCCACAGTCAATACTGTGACGTCACCGGATACGAAATTTACATTGGATTGAAATGAACAAAAGCAAATCGATCATAGGTGATTCAAAGTAAATGAACAATGTTTGCTTTGAGTAATATCTGTTTACATTGATTTATACTCGAAATAAATTTATCTATGGTATACTTTCCTAATTGAAGAAAAGTTCGTGACCTTTTCAATATCCAATCAAATCGCGAGATCAATTAACCCACATGTTGGAGAAAACATTGACGAGAACAGCATAGGAATTAGAGAATATATAATCTATCCATTTAAAATGAACTTTGCGTTAAAACGTATACCTTAACGTT
The DNA here is from genome assembly GCA_002080025.1 of Modiolus philippinarum. Classification (NCBI taxonomy): domain Eukaryota; kingdom Metazoa; phylum Mollusca; class Bivalvia; order Mytilida; family Modiolidae; genus Modiolus; species Modiolus philippinarum. Next base: position 56,799 of record MJUU01006684.1, on the reverse strand, counting down.
TTAACACATATAATGGAAAAAAGTTTGTGTTGCAAATACGCTTCCGTAGTAATTATCCCCGCACTTTCGAAGAAAGTTCGGGGATAATGTTATGCCCTCCGTCTGTCCGTCCGTCCGTCACACTTTTCTTGTGACTCAAACTCCTCCCACATTTTTGGATTTAGGGATTTAATTTTGATGTAGAATTGTTGCATATAGTCTGCAGATGCGCAATAAGCTTTCGGGTTTTCGATATTGGTCTTGGTGCAAACAAGAGGCTCCATGATGTCAATTTTTACACATGTGGCATGTGACACAAACTCCTTCTACATTTATGGATTTAGGAATTTAATTTTGTTGTAGAATTGTTGCATAGAGTTTGTAGATGCGCAATAAGCTTTCGGATTTTTGATATTGGTCTTGGTGCACCACTTATTTTTTTGGAATTCTACCTAGCAACCACACTTAAATTGTTTGTGTAGTTTAGGACAAACATTTTCATCAATTAGATTTCAAAAATATTTGATTCCAATTTTGGTAAATTTCCTGAAAGTCTCAAAGACAACTATTTTTTGGAATTCTGCCTAGCAACCCTGCTGAAATTGTTTGTGTAGTTTAGGACAAACATTTTCATCAATTAGATTTCAAAAATATTTGATTCCAATTTTGGTAAATTTCCTGAAAGTCTCAAAGACCAGTTATTTTTTGGAATTCTACCTAGCATCCATACTTAAATTGTTTGTGTAGTTTAGGACAAACAGTTTCATCAGTTGGATTTCAAAAATATTTGATTCCAATTTTGGTAAATTTCCTGAAAGTCTCAAAGACCACATTTTTTTGGAATTCTACCTAATAACTTTACTTGAATTGTTTGTGTAGTTCATGGCAAACATTTTCAACAATTGGATTTCAAAAATATTGATTCCAATCTTGGTAAATTTCCTGAAAGTCTCAAAGACCAGTTATTTTTGGAAATCTACTTAGCAACCATATATCCTAAAATTCTTTCAGTAACAGTAACGACATTCAATTGTTAGATTTCAAAAATAATGAAAAAAATTTATGCCCAAGGTGTATAACAACTGTTTTCTGTGTCAAACAGGGAGTGCGGGGATAGCTGTCGTTTCGGACAACATCTAGTTATGAAATTATTGCGATTTTTTTTTTTTATCGAATACGTATATTCACTTTGAGGTGGCAGTCCCAGGTTTCCGTACGTCTCAACCAAACATCTGTTAAGGAATGTAATCTTTTATCCAGTATATTGAGGTTTTTGATCAGAAAAAATCAAAATTATGAAATTTTCATAACGGATAAATTCTACCGCTTACTATTTGGATTGGTAACGGGAACGGTTTCAGAACAGTTTTATATGATAAGTTCAGCACAGTGGAGGTTGAACATTGTAGTGCCTTGTGCAAAATGCAATTTAATATAAGCGTCATTTCGTTGATTTGAAAATAAGAATACGACCAGAATTTAGATAGTTTTACACTGAGAAAACGACTCAATTAACCGATAACAGCTGTAAGTTCATGGCATCAGATGATTGCTAGATGACGAGTAGATATTTGTCAAAATGTAATGTCTTACGGAATAATTGAATATTTAATTCACTTAAAAAATAATGACCCCAAATTGTAAGTGTAAATGTCGAAAACAACAGCCACTAGAGACTAAGTGCGAAATTGTCGAACAGAAATACATGAAAACCCAGAATATGAGAAAAAAATTAAAGAAGTATAAGTTGTGTAAGCGTTAAAATGAATAAAGATAGAAAAATTGATTCAAAGAACCATATCTGCCAATATCTTATAATTTATATTTGTTGCATTTTTCATTGAATGACACACGTGCATGAGGCGGTGTCTTCCTCGAATGCAAACATTTTAAAATATACATATTCCTTGAATGCCAACAAAATAATTTCAATATATGGTGTTTTTATAAGAATTAAGACAATAATTGAAACTTTAATTAATCGGTAAAAATAGGTGAACATTTACTGAAACTTACAAGATTTTAAGGACTTACTGACTTGAAAAATGTCAAATAAATGAAATATTTTATTTCAATTATGAAAATGAAAAAATAATACATACACGAACTTGACAAAGTAATTATTTTCAAAAATATACATATTAAAAAGATCAATATAATTCAACAAAGTACTGTTTTTTTTGAACTGAGATTAATCTATGAGAACTAGACAGTGTGGGTAGACATGGTCAAATTTCGACTGAACAAATTCCCATATCTTCAGGTCAGTCTGATTCAGCCTCTATAACATCGTTAACATTAAACAGCTGACTGAGTCAAACATTACGGAACTGGACGTTGTTGGAATGTAGAGGCCGAATGGCAAAATGCATACTAAGACTGCACAGAGTCCCGCTACTTAGTTAAATTCATTAAGGCTGTACATATTGCTAATCTGTACACATACGCACAGTTTCTTTTTGATTATTTAAAGTATTAACATCCAATTTAGTTCCCTAATTTAGGCTTTCTGCATGGAGGCATTCCCAGATGCCAGTCTATGTTCAATATTTTGGGTAAATGTTATCCACAGTGGATTCCAAAACGTATATCATGACTAAATTTACCGAATTATTTAAGAACCATTGTTTGCACAATTACCCATGTCATCTCTTCCAAATCTAGGATATAATACATAGGCGAATGTTACAAACATTTCTTTGTTCAACTAAAAAGCTCCAATCTAAAATGACCAATCTGTACTGTATATTTCAAATTGCGTATACAAATACAAAATAACTGTTGACATCTACGTAACTATGTTATCATGATAAAAATAAGTATACTGGCGTGAAGACATAGTTTCCACAACGAGACCTAGTTGATTATGAAATTTCTCACATCGAGTTAAATAAATTTTGGAAATGTTTGAAAGCGAGGCTTGCCGAGCTTTTAAACATTTCAAAATTTATTTAAAGAGATGTGAGAAATTTCATAATTAACGTGTTTAAGTTGTGGAAATTGTTTCTCTAATGACTGGATGAAAAACACAGAGGATTGTTTTCCGAATAAATTTGGCGGGAAAATTAACGAAACTTGTTCTCCTCTCTAGAGAGGAGAAATATAGAATCCACAACAGCATCGAGTGAGAAACGACATTTCTACACTAGAGATAGTTAAATTTTCAAATTTTTAAACGCGAGGCTTGCCGAGCGTTTAAAATATTTGAAAATTTAACTATCGAGAGTGTAGAAATGTCGTTTCTCACGAGATACGGTTGTGGATTTTATTTCTCTAATGATTTCAAGGAGATTTTGGACAAAAACATGACCCCCCTTTTCTGATGATCCGAAATAAATGTGTTCTTTGAGCGTGACGTCAGCAGACATAGTCGCCTTTTTTCATGACGTCACAATGGTAAAGTCGGAAAACGGCAAACATATTTGACGTCATATATAATTGAATTTCATCCAATCACTTGCCGAGAACAACATTGTCTCTAGAGAAGAGAACAATATTTCTCCAACTGTTCAAGAAACGTGAAAACAGGACAGAAATTAGAGAACAAATGTTTCAACACCGTTCAGGGAATGTGAAAACAGGATATAAATTAGAGAAAATCTTATTGGCCCTGGTCGCCAATTTACCCCAAATACTCAGTATTTTACAGATTCATATTTCTTACTATGATACTATGGCTTATGCACTTCGTGCAGAACCGTCTGAAAAGTTAGCACACAAAAACGTCTTCCTTCTACATATGAATTGGTTTCTTATGTGATATGAAATTTTGATAGAATATATGTGCTGAATATTTTTACAGTGAGTTAATTAAGAACAGATATAAATTTTGAAAGAGCGTTTTTTTTTTTTTAAATGCAAAATATCCCCAAAAAATGTGCACACATTAAAACTAATTTATACTCTGAAAAAATATTAATGAAATACTATAATTTTATTTATTTTCTGAAGTGAAGCCAGTCCAATTTACAAGACCTAATTAGAGAAATTGTTTTTTTAAGCATGCACATTTGTTTAGACAACTATCTGACGCCATTCCTTGAATGGCTGATTCTCTGAATGTCAACTTTTAATTAATTAATATATATGCTCCTCTTCACTGAACTTAATTATGGGGCACCAAAAAGGGAATTTACACTAATGAGAAACTCAGGTAAATTAACACCCTATGTTGATAATTGTATTAATGATATTGTGTAATTGTAACTAGT
>MJUU01006684.1:22278-33777 GCA_002080025.1 Modiolus philippinarum | reverse complement strand
AACTTGGTCACTTGCTTACTTATCACTATAGACATAATCCCATAGATTTTAGTGTTGATACCCCCAAGGTCAAGGTCACAGTTGCTAAAAATAGATAAGTATTACATATAAGACTGTTTCTCAGATTATTTGTTGGAACTACACATTATATCAAAACCAAACCAGTTCCAGTGCCTATTTATCACAGGAGAAAGATCCTTTTTTATAATATTTGATATATATATATTGTACATAGTTATGCCTTTAGTATTTAAGGGTTTTGATTGCAAGGAGGCGGGGGCATCCGTGTCCCATGGACACATTCTTCCATTTTTTTTCAATGTCATCCTCAAGTAAACAACTGGCGTATTGAAATGAAAAAAATAATCTGCATCTAAAATCTCGGTTTTTGAGTAGAAAATCTACATAATAAAAAGCATAACTAATCGACCATCATGAATATCAATAAAAATGTCACTCTTGTGGATCAAGGCAGTGGATTTGACTCGTTGTGGAACACAGATCCGCAACTTGTTCAATCCCTCTGCGTTGTTCGGCTCTTGTGATATTTTTATTGATATTCACAACCACTGGTGTCAACGTGATGATCGTAACTGCAGTTACCATCATCCCAACATGGCGGACGACAATTCGGTTTAATTTTATAAAGCCAATTTTCCCCTGTTAACAGTTCATTGTTATAATTGTTTTATGTCAATTAAAATGTTTTTAAGCCAACAATTGGGAAAATATGTTTGCATGAAATGAAAATTTGACGAGGTACGAGAAAATCGGGATACAAAAAAACTCAATGATGATCGTAACTTTATCAAGTGATGATCGTAACTCACACTGGTTCAAAAATCAGGATGATCGTAACTCAAAACTTTTAGATGTATTACTTTGCGTTAAACGCCAAATCAAAAACAATACAGTTGATGTTTATGGCGTTTATGTACACTAGACGAAGACTTATCCACTGCGTATTACAGCAAAGCAAAAAGTCGAGAAAATCGTCGGCCTGTTAGATTGTTCTAGCTTTTTATTTTGGATAAGCTTTTAGGAGCAAAAGAAAACGACGGATTCACACGAGCATTAGCGATCGGAGTAGGAGTAGGAAAACACAACACGTCATACAGAATAATTTAGAAATATACTTCTAAATAGGGTCGCTGTAAATTAAAATCAGCGAAATTTAGATGAAAATACGATTAGCGCTTTCAAAAACAAAAAGGATTCGTTAGACCCGGAAAATCCGAAATATTATATGAAAGGATACCCATGAACCACTTGTGACAGGACAACCTACCTGCATTTTAGTAGGTAGTAGATTTTTAATAGCTAGTAAAACGTCTGGGCTAACGGATCGATTCTTTAGCTCACTCTGTTAGGCGACTGGCTGTATAATAGAGATCTCTGGTTCGATCTTCGGGGGCGACCTTGTCAATTTTGTAAGGAGTTTCATGCTCTATGGTTACAAACACATCGGGGTATTTTACGTTTTCAACGATTTCTAGATTACGTTGCAGAGTTTAAAAATAAGACGGAAGCATTATTCTTTCTTATGAAATATATTTTGAACAGGTGAATCGACTTCGCTGCTCAGCGTTATATACCTCTACAAATGCTCAACAGACAGGAATAAGAATAAAACACATTTTTGAAAAGATTATCTGATGAATATCAATAAAAATTATGTATCAATATGTTTTCTGAAAAAAAAAGAACTAAGAAAAATGTAGCTGGCAATCTCTATTGTCATTATGACAATCAATGTGAAACAATCTCTGTATTTTGTTTGCTTTCTAGACGTCATGTGGAGTCAATGTATCCCACATTATGGCATAATTATATAAAAAGCTTATGACAAAATTGCAAGTTCAATTATAGAGAAAAGCTTGATGAAAGTTGTGACGGACGGACGGACGGACGGAATGTTAAAACATTGAGTAAGTCGTTAAACAGGAAGTAGTATCCCGACAGGTTTAAAAATGCATACCACAGTATGATATGATTATACAAATCTTCTGACAATATTTGAACTTTTTATCATATGCCATTGCAGAGAAATTCGTGACGAAAATTATAATGGGCGGACGGACGGAATGTTGAAATATTGACTAAGTAGGTAAACAGGAACTAGTATCTCGACAGGCCTGAAAATGCATACTACAATATGACATGACTATACAAAACTACTGACCATATCTGAGCTGTGGTATCAGGATTTACCTGACCACTTTTCAACACGTCACAGTATAGAAAATGTCACGTCACAAAACCTATAACGTCATTAAATTGGTCACATGGGGCGGACATGTTTGTGACGTAGGGCGGACAAACAGCTAATGGTAAATCTAAATACCAGAACTCGGATGTGGCCTATTTCAAGCTTGTATCATAATTCATTGCAGAGAAAAGGCTTGACGAAAGTTGTGACGGACGGAATGACGGACAGAGGTTAAATAGTATACCCCTCCTCCTTCGGAGCGGAGGTATAATTATTTGGTGTCTCTATAAATTTTGAGATAAATCTTTAATACCCATATTTCTTATAACACGACCAAGCACCTGAATCGGTTTTCAGTGGATCCGGTTACAGATCTGCGGGTTGCGTCCCCAGGTAGTGGATAGAATGCCACGCTTATGCGGTGTAATCAGGTCATAATACGGAAATCCTGACCGTGAACCATTGTAGCCAAACTGAAGTGAGATTGCCAGGCCCCATGCATGCAGTATTGAGACCCTTTCTATATTTCTTGTTCAAGAGTAGACTCATTGGAGTCGTATAGAAGGCTAAGTTTCCTGCCCCTACCCATTTCTCCCCTTTTCCAGTGGCAAAACTCTCTGCCCCAGTTGTCCTCTCCACATTTATTACCTCCTTCTGTTTTGAATTGATTAACATGTCCTCGTCCTGATTAGCTGAAATATTACTCACTCGACGTAAAACTCTAATTATTTAATCAATCTAAAAATGTGACAGTACCCAAATTGCATCACTTTTTAACGTTTTTATCTTACTACCATTGAACGTTGCAAACAAACTTAATGAATTTATATTTTATTTATTCTTTTGACAATACCTTTACTTTGTGCATACTTCCAAGCTGCCTTGAATAATTCTTGTGTAAACTTTCGAGGAAATTACAGAAATTAGCATCAAAAGTACCCGAATTGCACAAATGTTGACTTATGTTTAACTGCTAATTTTTTTCAACATGTTTGAAAATTCAGCTATTTTTTGCCAGTCTTCAGTCTGGTGTTTAACTATTTCAGTGAAATTTAAAAATCATAGTGATCTGACAATGTTCTGACAGTTTGTTTATTCATTGACAATTTTTTTTAGATTATTTCTCAAAATGGTAGAAGCAAAATAAACTATCAACTGACAAAATCAGAAAGGGCCCCGCCCCCTGGCGTGTCCCAAAAACCTGTTTGCGGAATTTCATGGAAATCATAAACATTTTTTGGGGAAAAACATAAATAACAAAATTCTAAGTTATTGTAAATTTAGTTTCTGTATATGGTCGTTTTGACAACTTATGTCTAACCTGTTCAAATCAAATCTAAAAAATATATGAAGGTCATTTCCAGTTATCATAAGACAGAGGTAATTCTCAAAATATGAATGTTTTCATATATAAACCTTTCCCCCAAAATGTTTTATGATTCTCCTCAAAATCATTAGAGGCCTTCTTTTGATCAAGTCCAACACTGTACATTAAACTTATAAAAATCTGTGAAGTCATTTCAAGTTATCATACAACAAAGAGCTTATTTTCAAAATATGCTGTTTTTCATATAAAAACTAACTTTTTTCCCCAAAAAATGTTTTCAGATTTTCCTCAAAAACAAAAGCGAGCTTCCTTTGGTCAAGACCAACCTTGTGTATCAAAATCATATAAATCCCTGAAGGCAATCTTAATTTATTGTACAACATAGAGCTAATTCTAAAAATATGCACTTTTTCATATAAAAACTAATTTTTTAGCTCACCTGGCTAAAGCCAGGGTGAGCTTTTGCCATCACTTGGCGTCCGTCGTCCGTCGTCCGTCGTCCGTCCGTCCGTCCGTCCGTCCGTCGTAAACTTTCTTCAAAAATCTTCTCCNCTTCAGATCATCCAGTTTTGAGCCGAGTGAATGACACTTTTTACTGTGTATGACCCTCGCAGAAACACTATAATCCTGAATGAATTGCATCTGTCTTTTAAATTTTATCCATGCAGTTTCTTGGCAAGTACAAGCAAGCAAGCAATCTTTTTTTCTCATAACCATTTTACAAAGGTACAGAGATGTAGTGTACAACATAACATTAAATATAAAACAAATCATGAAAGGAAGTTGAAAGGTGGACAAACATATATGAATCGTTCCGGAGGACATATCCTCTTGTTAACTATTTTTATAAGTTTGCAAAGTTTACAAAGTTCTAAAATAACTTTACTGTTCATAAGAATACCATATTTTATAACATTTGGTCTGTTTTTATACTTAGCATCCATGGATTTTTTTCTCTCATTAACAAAACTGGAACACTCAAACAAATAATGATATTCATTCCCTAACTCCCCACCCGTACATAAATGACAGACTCCGTTATTTATTTAATATCAGTGAAGTAATTTAAATAAGATTTGTGTACTGTGTTATAAGCGATTTTTTTTTCAAATTTTTCTACCTGTAATTAGTGCAGCACACGCCACATTTACCTTTAGGGCATGCCACAGGTAAAATTTGACACTGGACATGGTTCTGTATATTTGGTTGTTAATTACCTCTGATACAAAGGTATTAATTTTTCATCACTGGAACACAGGAGCACGCGCGTGTGTGTGTGTGCACATATTTATAACTTCCTAGATAGTTTTGAGGATAATAGTGGAGAATTAATGTTTTTTGTTATTTTGAAATACTTTTCTGAGAGATCTTTCTGCATCTTTAAAAAACATAAACAACCAATTTTATTTCTTAGTAAATTTAGTATTAGTAAATTTAGTATTTAGTTATTATATGCAGAAAGAAACAATAAGATTCAGACAAAAGGGTAACACACTTGTCATTGTTTTTCTACAGTAATTAGTTATTTCATGATCTCACTCGAACGCTTTAAATAACGATATAAACAGTGGTATGGTTGTTTTTTTTAAAATGACCGAGATCTAGCCAAGTGACGTCACTCAGCTAAACTTTGTAGCAGAAATGAATAATAAATATCGTTTTTCTCCTAAACCCGTGCGAATTTTTACTTTAAACTTGGTCAACATGTTCACAATGTTACTTAGAGTAAATTAAGGTATTATTAAAAATTTAGTGAATTTTCCCTTTAATGATCATCACGAGTGTAAAAACAATGTGAAAATAAATTATTGCCAATATTTTTAATTCGTTTAAGTGCATTACCATGAACTGAAAATTGTGAAAATTAACTAGTTGCTTTGAAATTAAGTATCCACAAAAATGTTTACAGTAAATGTAGTAATGCCAATAGACCATTTTCATATTCATTTCTTGTCCCGACTTTGACTCCGTTTTTATAGCGTTTTCAACAAAGGGAAGTAACCTATTGACCCGACAGTCTGGTTTACGGTTCCATAGTAACAAGAGGCAGCATAAAGACATCGATTATGAGGGTAGGGGTAATATCTTGATTGTCTTTTAAAAAAATAATTTAAATTATTTGGGTACTTACTAAAGTGAAAATCTTATCAGTTTCGAAAGTAAATATTTACTGATCTTCCTATACCTAATGAGACCGAAAACCAGGTTGTCAGGTGTTAGCGAGTAACGTCCCTTTGAAAAACATGCTAAAATGGGGGTCATCCCGTAAATATGAAAATCGTCTATTGCTTGAGACTAAATTCTTCACATATTCACATCTCCTGTTTCTAAAATTAGTAATTTCTGTTGTCATTACGTCTTAGAGTAAACATCACTGCATTGAACAGGAGTATCGAGGCACAGTGTAACTTGACACAAAAAAGTTTGATAGAAAAATGTTGATAGGATATTGACATATAGTCCTAGTGCCGCTGATGAGGAATAAATTTCCGAAATGGCCATACAGCTGATGAAAATTATTGCAGTTGGATTTAACATATGTGTTACCGTATGGTCTCATGTTCATTTACACCATATCCTTTAATAAAATATTATAGATAATTAATTTGTAAAGAATCATATAAATTGTTTTTGGACTAAATTCATCAAAACACATGGTTGCAAACAAGAATTCCCCAAAATTGCTGGTCTTTGAGAGTTTCTGGAAATTTACCAAAATTGGAACCATATTTTTTAATTCTTAGTTTTCAGAATTATGCCTTGTATGAAGAAATGGAAAAAATATGAAAAAATTTGATTATATGTGAAAATTTCAAAAATTGTTAGCCTTGGACATTTTCAGGGAATTTACCAAAGATGGAACCGGAATAAAATTCTGAAAGCTTATTGTGCATCTATGGATTATATGCAACAATTCTACATAAAAATTAAAGTCCTTATTCTCAATTTTGTTTAAACATTGTTGATATATGGACCTTAATAGGAAATTTAGCCAAATTTATTGAAGCAGAAAATATAGGTCAAGGTGACATAATTCTGGTATGGATGTTGGTTACTACTAAAGATGTAACCACTTAACAATAATCATCAGTCAATGTCATGTGGGTGCTGAGATATGGTGCAAACACAAAAAAATCATAAAAAAACTAAGTCCAACTAATGGAAAAATACGGAAAAATTGGAATTATTTTTTTTTAAAATTAACTTGGGATACAATAATGAAGTACTGAATATTGTGTCAAAATTTCATTGATATTGAATATGATTTAAGAAAGTTATAGAAGTTCAGAAAAAAATAATGATGAAGTCAACTAAAACGATGACGGAATCTATGATCACTATGCCTTGCTTTTGCCACATTCGTCACAGGCCAGACAAAAAGTCATTACATATTTGATGTAATTAAACATTTATCGACTACTTTGTCATATCTCATGGCAAACGGCCTAAGTTTACTTTAGGGGACCCTGTCCTAGATACTGTAGCTAACAATATCGCTAACCTAAACACTAACCACAGAACACTAACTCTAGCCCTATTCCTAACTTTAACCTAAACCCATAACCCTAACCCTATACAAAGCTTACTGTAATAAATGTAAATGCAAAAAAATCACCACCCTAAAGTAGTGGGTCCCCTTAAGTAAATGAAGGCCTGGCAAACAATATTTACTTTAATTCATGCACTTGTATGTTGAATTGAAGATTACCAACACTGCTTTCCATATTAAATGTACTTTTTCATCCATTTTAGGTGATAAATATATGTACAGTACTCATGGCTGGACACTTATCAGTGCAGTTATAGAGAAAGTTACTAACAAACCATTTGATAAGTTGATGACGGACTACTTTTGGTCTCTAGGTTTACAAAATACATATCTAGAACACAATGATCCACTTATATACCACAGAGGAAGGTAATATTTATCAATTATGGGCTTTTTATGAAGTCAATATGTTAAATATGGACCTGTTAGGATTATATTGACAGAGGACGAAGTCCGAGGTCAATATATTCCTAACAGGTCCATATTTTAAAAAAGTAAAAAGTCCATCATTTTTATATTACATATGTAGTTTTCTGGAATTACATTGTGGAGAAAAATTTTGTCAATACATCGGAATTTAATTAATGATAGAACCTTTATTTAAAGGCGGGTGAGGATCTGCCATCATCTAGAATGGGTTACATGAGTGTCCATAGGATAAATAAGTGTCGACATTTCTCTGACATTAGCAAATAAAAAACAAAGATTAGCGTGTTAAAGTGAAGTGTGCACTAAAAAACATGTGACAACTGTCAAATATATTTTTCATTGATTTCAGTGGTTGCTCTGTAGAAACATTTGAATTTCCCCTTTTATTTCCCCGTCGGAAACTCCTATTAACGTGTAAAGCGTTTTCCAATATTTTTTAAAAATATTTTTTCGTAAGAGCTTTCTTAGTGAAAACTGAGAGTCCAACAAGACATGTAGCGTCAATAAAACTAAAAATAGAAACGTAGCGTCAATATACTTAAAAATAGAAACATAGCGTCAATATACCTATAAAAATTAAAAACAACGCTGAAATATACTGAATATTCTTAAAATCACGTGAGCATATTAGCCAATGAGATTAATAGGAACTTATACCATATGTAATATTAGATTATATACTACAGGAGAGGGTAATATGCCAGATGGAAATAGAATTTGACATTGGACCCTATGAAAAAGACATTTAAAATCTTTTTCAAATTAACTACAGTCAAACTTCAATTGCTCCAACACCCAAGGGCCGATGAAAACAGTTTGAGTTAGAGGGGTGTTCCAGCTATCGAGGGGTGTTTGAGATATTGATGTCAAACTATGCTAAAACTTGAACAAGGGGGACCAAAAAAGGGTTCTAGACATCCATGGTGTTTGATGGATTGCTGATCGAGCCATCGAAGTTCAACTGTACTTATAAAGTGAGAACTAAATTGAGTCACAACAGATCTTAGGCGGTCTAGTCACTCCTTCAAAAAACTGTTTCTGACAGCTTCATGCCTCATCTACATGTAAGATGGCCACCATTGGGTAACATAGTTTAAGATTGGACTATATGGAAAACACATTCAGATATTGCCTCTCCCTGAATCTACTGGTCAAATTAGATTCAGGCTTGGTTACAGTGGGCTTTAGATAAAGTGTCTGCCATATCAGTGTCTTACTAAGATTGTTGTCAGTGGGCAACATAGTTTTACCTTAGACCCTTTGGAAAATATATTCAAAGATCTTCTTTCCTTAAACCGAATTAGATTTTCACATAGTCATAATGCTTTTTAATAGATGGTCGCCTTCAAAAATGGTGTCTGTAAAATCTGAACTTCATTCAAGATGGCTCCCAGATAGAGGGATGCATAGTTTAATATTGGGCCCTAGAATATTAAGGTCTATAAACATAGCTGAAAACAGCCTACCCAGTGATGGCGGTAGCTTTAATTTTTATGCGTGAAAATAACGCGAATGTTCAAAAAATTTGCATGCAACATTAAAAAGTTTGCATGCAAAGGTCAAACGTAAAAAAAATAGCAGAACAGCCCACTGGACGGTATTTCTTGGGCAATAAAACGAAAATATCAATGTGTAGATGCTAAATGGCTACAGAGAACAATTTGCAGTTTACAAATGTATGGTACACGAAAAACATTTGTGTATTCATTTTTTTTTTTACCTGGAATGTGAAGTTGAAGGTCATATATTAAATTCCGTATTCTGATTCGACGATATTATGAGTGGCTATTTCAGAATGGCCTTAAACAGACTAACTTGCAAATGCAGTCGAATCTGCAAACTACAGAAAGCGATATTAAAAGAAAGTCCAATTCTTCAATTTTTTATCATTCAAGATTCATCCCGCTTTTTGAAAGTCAAATTCTTCAAATTTTTGGCAGATGTGTGATTTGAATGCCATTGTAGTATTTTGAAATTGTCCCTCATTTTGATAGTCCATAATTTTAGAACTTTTAGGGATTGCTTTGATGCAATGCCAACTAAAAGTGTGATAGTGGAACCGTGATTTTACCAATCATAAACAGTTTTTGAAATTTTTACAATGCAGAGGAAATGAAAAAAATTCCTGAATTATGAAAAAAGTTTTGGTGAAAAAAAACTGCCACTCCACAGACAGGGCATTTCCTTGCGTGCCGAAAACGCAGAGATGAAAAAAATTTGCGTGAATTCTGATTTTTTTGCGTGAAAAACACAGATTTTTATGTTAATGCGACTGCTGCTACCATTTAAAGTATGGTATATTATTAAAACAGTTTAGATCCCTACTCCTAAACCATAAATTTTATTACTCATGTAAAAATGAATTGCTTTATGCATACCATAAGTAACCCGGGGTGGTATGCCTGTCCTTTCCTGCACCATATTTGTCTCCAGATGTGGTTCTGTAGTCCTTATTCTTGTGTTCCCTCCAGCAAGGATTAATACAGGTAAAAAATATGGCTTGCTTCTATTATCAAGAATCATTCATATAATCAGTTTGTTTAAAGGAGGGATGGCATATCATGCACTCTTAGCACAGTTGTTTTTATGCCCTCGCGACTATAAGTTGGGGCATATTGTTTTACCCTTGTCCGTCCGTCGGAAGGGGGTCCACGCAAATCCTCCTACAGTTTTTATGCTTAAAGTTTTTAATTTACAGATCATTTGTACTTATATTGACGATGAGCATGTGGTAAGGATTTAGATTTTGGTTAATTTTTGTTAAAAATATACATTGTTGAACTCGGTCATTTTTTGGTGATTTAGTAATAGAGGGTACATAGTTTGTCTGCACAACTTCTCCTACAGTTTTGATGCTAGGAAGTTTTTATTTTGCAGATCTTTTGTACCTATATTGAAGACGTGCATGTGGTAAGGATTTTTATTTTGATTAATTTTTGTAAAAATTATACAATGTTGAACTTTGTAATTTTTGGGTGATTTAGTAATAGAGGGTACAATTATTAGTCTATCTGTGCAACCTAGAATAACTTGTATTTAGCTGGGGCATCATATGTGTCTTACAGACACAAATATTACTAAAAAATCCCAATTTGATTCAACCTTGCGCGGGGGCATGTCATCCTCTAGTTTCTTTGATAAGTCACAAAACAACTACCTGGCTTTTCTATTATTATGTATGATGGTTCTTGAACTTGTTATTTACAGTAATTTTTCATCGGATTGTGATGGGATTTTTCGCTTTGGATTTCTCTTGCTGTAAGCTTTCAGAGAAATGTCAACAGATTTGCGTTTACGAGCTATAAGGGGTCAAAATTGCAATTTCTCATAATATGTTAAATTTTTATTTTTCATCTGATTTTGATTGGATTTTTTTCTATTGATTCTTTTTTTTGTAAGCTTTTAGCAGTATGCATATTTTTTACCGTTTTGGAGCTATAAGGGGTTAAAGGTGCCAAAATTGCTATTTTTCAAAATATCTTAAATCTTTATCTTATAGGATTTTAATGGGACTTTTTTACTTCTGATTCCTCTTGATGTAAGCTTTTGGTAGTTTGTCAACAGTTTTTGTGTAACTCTTACAGTTTTTCATAGCTTTAAGCGATTGAAAGGGTTAATTGGCCTTCTTGTTGAAATTTCAGTGGTCGACATGCTGGGGTTGAATCATGCTGGGCTTGGCGTAGCCCTTTATTATATAGATTTTCTAGTCAAAAACTCTGATTTTAGATGCCAATTATATTTTTCATTTCTATGCGCCAGTTGTTTTCTTGAAAACGACATTGACGAGATATTGTGGTGTCACTTCCTGCAGTGACTAGGAATCCTTTATTTTCACCAATGACAATATGACATTTTTGTCCCGCCCGCGACGAAAGTCGCGGAAAGCAAGACATATGCGTACAAAGTATGACGGCGTCGACGGCGTAAACTTTATGTTAAGTTTTTGTGATTAGGTCAGTTTCTCAGTAACTACAAGTGGTAGGT
>MJUU01006684.1:0-20949 GCA_002080025.1 Modiolus philippinarum | reverse complement strand
AAGTAACAACAAGTGGTAGATCAATGATATATGGTGTATGGGTTGGTCTTGGATAGTAGATGAACAGTCTGTTATATGGCTTAAGTCCTTGACCTTCATTTCATGGTCTAGTGAGCATGTCAAGTTTTGTGTTTAGGTTGGTTTCTCAGTAACATCAAGTGGTAGGTCAATGATATTTGGTATATGAATTGCAATTGGTCATGTGTAGTGCATGGCAGTCTGTCTTTTGGTTTTTGTTCTTGACCTTAATTTCACGGTCTAATGAGCATGTAAAGTTTTTGTTATGATGTAAATTTCTCAGTAACAACAAGTGGTAGGTCAATGATATTTGGTATATTGGTTGGTCTTAGGAAGTACATTACAGTTTTTCATATTGCTTTTGCCCTTGACCTTGATTTCATTATCTATTAAGCATGTTTAGTTTTTTATTATTAATTAATGGCAGATCACTGATGTTTTGAATTTGGGTTGGTCTTGTGTAGCACACGACTGTCTGTTATATGACTTTTGTCCTTGACCTGATGTTTACATTATATTGAACTTTTTGTCAGTATGTATTAGTGATAGGTTCGCAGTCTAGTGAGCATGTTTTTTATGATAAGGTCAGTTTGATTTTTCACATCAATTTTAGCAGTCAGGCAGGGACGGGCGAGACATCTATTAGGGTCCACACTTGTTTAACTCAGGAGACTCCATAAATAACCACTATTTGTAAAATATGTATAGTGATTGTACACTGTATAAACATCTAAATCTTAATTTTGCATAAGATTATACAGAATTAAGTGCTACAATCATGAACTTATAAAATGTGACATTTCTCTCTTGATTCCTTGCCATAGGTTGCACCTGTAATCATATATCTAAAGAAATATTTGATTTATTTGCAGGCACTATGTTAGAAATAAAAAAGGAAGATTATTGAATGCTCCGTATGTTGATAATTCCTACAAATGGGCTGGAGGTGGATTTATATCTAATGTGACTGATTTACTTCGATTTGGTAATATTATGTTGTATAGCTATCAACAGGAACCAAATAATGATACAGGAAATACCAACAAGGGAGATAATCAAAATACTAGTGAAAAGTTTTATCAGAAGCAGGAAGTTGAGGGTAGGGGATATAATATAAAAAGTAAAACTTTGCCTGGATATCTGAAGAAAGAAACAATGGAAATGATATTTAAACCTGCAGTTTCCAGAACAGTGCGTTCATATGTTGAAGATGGGTCTTATGGAATGGGTTGGAGAGTTGTACCAGAAAAATACAAGAATGGCCTTTGTAAATACCAACGACATTATGTTTGTCACACAGGGGGTGCCATAGGATGCAGCAGTGTACTTCTTATATTGCCTTCAAACCAGTCTGTAAAAAATAATGGTGTGAACTATGGCAAACAGTGTGTTCAACCATGTGGAATTATTGTTACTGTAATTGCAAATATTGGTGGTGTCAATTTAAATCCAGTTTCACTTGAAATTGCCAAATTATTTGAATCAGCATTTTTGTGATGTGCAAGTGTATATTTGTATATTTATGTATTCCTTTTGAAAGATTAATACAGATATTTTTTTAAAATAATTTGAAAATCAACCTTACATTTAATTAACATTTATTTCTCTATATATGACTAAAACATTTCTTTGGTCATCTAATTATATGGACAAATATTATTCTGTTCAGTTGCTGTTTTCGTTTTTTAAAAAAAAATCTGTGTTTAATACAAACATGGAGGTATAATTATCATAGAAGGAGTAACAACAACACGGCTTCAATCATTCCATCTGCGAGGCCGCCAGTATTACCATAGCTCGCTAATTTATCATGTTAATTAGAATTTGCATGTGATCAATTTGGACAGAGACTGATTCTAAGAGTTGAAATTTTAGGTAGTTCAAGTATCATATAATTTTAAGTAGTCGTAAATACAAAATACAAAAGAGAAAAATTAATTAAAAATCAAATGCTTAACATTATTACGATCGCAAAATGTATCAGATGTATAATAATGATTAATAGGAGAAATCAGGTATTAAAAAATGTCTCTGACTGTCAATAATACATAGATCGTGCAAGTCAGAGAGAGACATACAAATGCGTAATTAATTGTCCATGTGCAAGTTAAGTTGAAAAGAACTTTGAGCATTTTAAGAGGAGTTGTTGGTAATCCAGCATTGAGGACGTCTTTTGCACGAAAAAGAGTGATCACACATTATAAAATTCAGACGTTGAAATTCTGCTCCCGCCGAAAAAATACCAGTATTTCTATCCCTTTCCGTAAAAAAATCCATTGTTTCTTCTGAATCTATTATCCTCCTCTTGACTTTTCTTTTTAAAGGACAAAACAGAGGGGTTCATTTTAAAGTTGGGACTATGTAACTCAAGTATGTGCCACTTTACAGAAATGAGTGAAACGGAATTCAAATATAAAACGAAATTAGTTTTTTTTAGTTTCATTAAAATCCTTCCCAAAAAGGATAGTTATACCTGTAGTATGAAATCTCCGTCAAAATTTTGGACGAATATAGTCCAATATGAATTGTTATGAATACTTCTGACGCCGTATATATTTTGAAAAATTAAATAAATGTAGATTGAAAAAAGATAAACCGGTAATAACTGATAAGTTTTGTTTATAATCAAACGGATTAAATATTGTAAGAAATACAGTAGTCCCCCTCTTGAAAGACCACTCATTTGAGAGACCACCCTTTTCTAGAGGCCACATTTCTCTTGCATTAACTCTTTTGTGAACAAATTGACCCCTTTTGGAAGACCACCCCTAAAACCCAACCAGAGACACCCTTTCTGTGTCAAAAGTATGCACATTACCCCTCTATAAAGACCATGTTTTGTTTTGTATTAAATGCCATTTTGTAATAACTTACTGGAATAATTAAACCATCAATTAAATTGACTTAATTGGCAGGTGAGAAGCTCTACAGGTATATTAAAGAGAAATATAATGATTTGATACATAATTACCTGTAATTATTAGAAATTTTATACTTTAAAGAAGAACTACATGTAATTAACTCTCACTTAAAATATTTGATAGAGACAAGTTGTTGAGAATGAAACTTCAGGGCCATGCATAATACTTTAGTAGGATTCCGGTTAATGCATATATTTTAATGAATGCACATGTGTTTTAAATTTGTTTTAGATATAAATGAATATAAATATAATGTGTCAAATGAGCATGTGATAAATTAGAAGACATTTTAAATGCTTTTTATACATGCATTAAGTGAAATAGAATATCAAATGTTTTACACGAAATACTTACATGTATATTCAGCCTTTAGATTTTTGGACCTATTCCTTTTGAGAGACCACCCCTTTTGTAAGGCCATTTTAATGTTGCAAATAGGGTGGTCTCTCAAGAGGGGGACTAGTGGCAATCTAACGAAATGGCATCCGCATGTTTCACAATTAGAATCTCGATAAAATAGTCGAATTTCAAACACAAAATACAACTCTCTGACAGTTTCCAGCAAATACTTTATAAACATTAGGTGAATCCGCATTTCACGCTCTTTTATAGCCCATTTTTTCAAAATCCGCTCTTGACCGGAACATACAGAATTTTTAGTTTTAAGTGAACTGCATTAAAAATTAAAACGGCCAACCGGCCATTTTTATACGACCGCAAAAATTTTGCGGCCATATTATGGTATGGCGCTGGCGTCGGCGTCTGTGGACAGCATAACTTTGGTTCTAGTGAACAGATTGTTATCAAATTTTAGTATGATGTTTGTTGGCACAAGCTTAAGCCTGGGTTTTAATTTGGCATTCCCTGCCCCACCCGTTTTTGAAAAAGAGGCAAAAAAGGGGCCAAAAAGGGGTTAAATAAGGTATTTTCGTGTCTGTGGACAGCATAACTTTGGTTCTAGTTGACGGATTGTTTTCAAATTTTAGTATGATGTTTCTTGGAACATTCCTGATAAATGTTTTTTCCTTTAATTTTTGGCCCCACCCATTTCAGAATTAGGGGCCAAAAAAGGGTTAAATTGGGTGTTTTCACATATTTGACTGTAGAATCCTTATTATTTATCACATTTTGATGGGGTTTCTTTCAGTGTACTCCAATCTGGTGTATGCCAATGGATTTCACGTGGCATGTACCGTTCACGAGATAAATGGGGCCCAAAAGGGACAAATTTCAAAAATGTCAATTTTTTATTTTTAGTCCGATTTTGATGGAGTTTTTTTTGCAATGGATTCCTTATGAAAAATAAACTAGTGCTGCACCACAAGATTTTTGATAATTTGTTTCCTTACCAAGCTATGAGGGGCCCAACAGGACCAAAATTGCAAACGTACGGATTACCTTAAATTTTTATTTTCATCAGATTTCAATGGGATTTTTTTCTTTAGATTCCTCTCATTGTAAGCTTTCAGTAGTATGTCAACAGATTTGGTGTAGCTCTTTTCGTTTCTGAGCTATAAGGGGTCAAAGGGACCAGAATTGCAATTTTTAGAAATATGTGAAATCTTTTATCTTAGATCAGATTTTAATGGGATTTTTTTCTTTTTATTCCTCTCAATGCAAGCTTTCAGTAGTATGTCCATCTAATTACTGTGTCAAGCTGTTTACTGTGTCCAAATTTGCTCTAAATTACACTTTTTCAAATTTCAGTGGTCGACATGCTGCGGTCGTATCATGCTGTGCTCTGCGTAGCCCTTTATTAGCTCACTTGACCTAAAAGGTCATGTGAGCTATTGCCATCACTTGGCGTCCGTCGTCGTCGTCCGTCCGTCTGTCGTTAAAGATCAACTCCTCTGAAACCACTAGGCCAATTGCAACCAAATTTTGTCACAATAGTCCTTGGGTGGTGGAAATGAAAAATTGTGTCCGACATGTCCGTGCGTAATCCAAGATGGCCGCCAGTGGGACCCATTGATTAACATTGGACCCTATGGGAAATTTTAATTTTTTTTTCTAGTTGGATATTGATGCAGTTTTTTCATTGGATTCCTTATGAAAAATAAACATGGCGCACAACTATCAGATTTTGGATAACTCTTTCCCTTTCCCAGCTCTAAGGGGTCAAAATCGTACCTCAATTTTTTATTTTTCCTCGGATTTTGATGGGGTTTCTTTCTTTGGATTCGTCTTGACATGAGCTTTCGGTGGTGTGTCGACTGATTTTGTGTAGCTCTTACCGTTTCTGAGTTATAAGGGGCCTAGGGGGCCAAAGTCACACTTTTAAAAGGAATCTCAATTTTTTATTTTTCATCGGATTTTGATGGGGTTTCTTTCTTTGGATTCCTCTTGACATGAGCTTTCGGTAGTGTGTCAACGGATTTTGCGTAGCTTATACCGTTTTCCAAGCTATAAGGGGCCTAAGGGGGCCAAAATCGCACTTTTACAAAGTACCTCAATTTTTTATTTTTCATCGGATTTTGATGGGGTTTCTATCTTTGGATTCCTCTTGACATGAGCTTTCGGTAGTATGTCAACGGATTTTGCGTAGCTCTTACCGTTTCCAAGCTATAAGGCGCCTTAGGGGGACCAAAATCGCACTTTAACAAAGTACCTCAATTTTTAGCTGAAAATTGTGTCTGAGATGTCAGTGCGTAATCTAAGATGGCCGGCAATGGGGTCCATTGATTAACATTAGACCCTATGGAAAATGCATTCAACAATCAACTCCTCTGAAACAAATTAGCCAATTGCAACCAAACTTTGTCATAATAGTCCTTGGGTGGTGTTGAGTAAAAAATCTGTCTGACACGTCCATGCATAATCCAAGATAACAGCCAGCAGTCCCATTGATTAACTTTAGACCTCATAGGAAATGTATTTAAAAATCAATGTTATTGCATGGATGTACCACTGCTATACACAGGTTAGCTATACAGGCTCCTGGGAGCCTCTAGTTTAATGTTCTAATTCGCATAAATCTGGACCGATTTCGAAGATTTTTACACCATTAAATTTCTAACAATCAATGGAAAGTACCTGTAACAACAACAACACGTTTGAAATATAGCGCCAGATTCCCCGTTGTGTACTTTTCTTTTCAGACAAGGTAATAAAACATGTGATTTACTTGATAACCAAGATGACCACCACAACTGCGGCATGGCAGATAGTCACCAAAGGGGTGTTGTCAAATTGATGCTAATTAGATAAAATCCGATATCTTTAGTATAGGGCTCTGCAGGTTATAAATAAGTGACAATTTTCTGTTGTTACTCCTTCTATGATTATACCTCCATGATACAAAGAACTTCATATCAAAACAAACTATTATTTAACAAAGTTTTAGATTATTATTTATTATATATGGATAACAGTAAATGATTTGAATTTAATTCCTAGTAAAATAAAAATGAAATTAACTTCTCTCATAATCTTGAGGAAGTGTTTCAACATTTTGTTAAGAAAAAACATCAATAAATGAATACTAAAGCAGTGTCTCAGATTACATCTAAAACATAATTCTTTTAATGTGGCTTTAAATTAAAACCTTCAAATGATGATCTACATAATGTAAACAATACTTAAACAAAGATTCTAATTATTCTGTTATTTAATGTTGCCTAACGTACCTTTGTGGGTGATGGATTTTTAAACGACCGCAAAAAAATTTGAGGTCGTATAATGGTATGGCGCTGTCGTCGTTGTTGTCGTCGTTGTCTGGCGTCGTCGTCTATAGACACTTTTGTTTTTTGGTCAATAACTTAAGTTCCAGTTGACCAATCCTTATGAAATTTTACCACAGTGTTTCTTGGCACAAAAGGAAGTCTGGGGTGGGTTTTGCTTATTTTGGTCCCTCTCTTTTTTAAAAAAGGGGGCCCAAAAGGGCAAAATTGGGTGTTTTCACATATTTGGCTGTAGAATATTTATTAGTTATTGGATTTTGATGGGGATTCTTTCAGTGTGTTCCTAATTAAATTTCTTATCAGTGGTATGTCAATGGATTTGACGTGGCATGTACTGTTCACGAGATAAATGGGGCCCAAAAGTGGCGATTTTCAAAAATTTCTTTTTAAAAAAATTTTAGTCTGATTTCAATGCAGTTTTTTGCAATACACTCTATTTGAAAATAAACATGGAGCTGCACCATCAGATTTTTAACAAATTGTTTCTTTTTCAAGCTATGAGGGGCCAAATGGGGACAAAATTGCAAATTTGCAGATTACCTAAAATTTTTATTTTTCATCAGATTTCGATGGGATTTTTTTCTTTGGATTCCTCTTGATATAAGCTTTCAGTAGTATGTCAACGGATTTGGCATAGCTCTTACCGTTTCCGAGCTACAAGGGGTCAAAGGGGCCAAATTGCAATTTTTCTGAATATATCGAATCTTTATTTTTTATTGGATTTCGATAGGTTTTTTCTTTGGATCACTTGTTCAAGCTCCTTATTGTGTCTATTTTATTATGGTATCAAGCTTTTTACCGTGTCCTCGTTATTTTGAATCGTACTTGTTTAAATTTCAGTGTTTCACATGCTGCGGTCGTATCATGCTGCGCTCAGCGTAGCCCTTTATTCGATTATTGACATAATGTAAACAATACTTAAACAAAGATTCTAATTATTCTGTAATTTAATGTTGCCTAACGTACCTTTGTGGGTGATTAATTTTTCGATTATTGACAAGATTTTTTGTGAAAATCATTTTTTTGTACATTTGTATAAATACATGTCATAATTTGTAAACTGAAATGATTGCTTTTATTTTGAGTATTAAAAGAGAAAAACTGCTGTAAATTATCAGTATAATCAGTTTAAATTATAACATCATTTTACAACAAAATCAAACATTTTATATCTTGATAAACTCACATTTTGTTAGTCCTTAAATTCTTAATGTCTTGCCTGCAACCAAAGTCGCAGAAAGTGATACTAAGGCCTGCAAAGTATGATGGCAGCGACAGCAACGATGTTAACTTGTACTAGAATCAAGATAATTTTAAAGCCCTTTGCTGTAGGAACATCATGTTTGGTCCAGTAGTACCTGTAGTACTAATCAAGTGCTACCCGACCAACATAAAATCGTGCGACTTTGACTTAATTGCACGGTCAAATGACTATGTTAAATGTCTCTGATTAAGTCCATTTTTCAATAGCTATAAGTGGTTGGTCGATGATATTTAATGTAATTGGTTGGTCTTTGGTACTACACGGCAGTCTGGAATATGTCTTTTCTTAAATTCAATTTCATGGTTCTGTGGCCACGTTAAGTCCATGTCTCAGTAACTACCGCCAAGTGGTAGGCCAATTATATTTTTTATGTAGCTTGATCTTGGGTAGAATATGTCAGACTGGCAGGTGACATGACTTTGACCTTGATTTCATGATCTAGTGAGCATGTTAGGTTTCACATTATCTATTAGTTGTAGGTCAAGATATTTTGTATGTTGTGGGTTGGTCATAGATAGTGCATATGACTTACGAATGTAATTTCAATTTCATTGTGAAGTGAGCATGTATCATTTCTTATGATGTACTTATGATAGGTCAAGGATATTTGAGATGTTGGCCGGTCTTAGATGGTACCTTATGGTCTACAATATGGCTTTTGTTAGTGAACCAAATTTCACAGTCTAGTGAACATGTTAAGATTTCTTATTAGGTCAGTTAGATTTCTCATCAATTAAGAAGCCAAGCAGGGATTGGCAAGGCATGCATGCATATATTAAGGTCAACACTTGTTTTTGTTGTTTTTTTTAAGCTCACCTGACCCAAAGGGTTAGTTTGAGCCGTTGCCATCACTTAGCGTCTGTTGTCTGTCCGTCGTCCGTCAGTTTTTTCACATTTTTGTCTTCTCCTCTGAAACCCCTGAAGCAAATTCAACTTAATCTTACAGGAATGATTTTTAAAAGGTCCTTTACAAAGATGCTCAATTTGTTCAGATCCAACACAAAACATGGCCACGGGCAGTAAACATAGTCTAACATTGGACCCTAAGGGAAAATGACATTTTCATGTTGTACTCAGAAACCACTGAAGCAAATTCAATAAAACTTTACCGGAAAGATGAATGGAAGGTCCTTTATAAAGATTGCGCATTTCATTTGATTATAAAAAAAAAACATAACATAGTTTTACATTGGACCCTATGGGAATATCACTATTTTTTATCACCTGATCCAAAGGGTCATTGTGAGCTATTGTGATCTGTTGTCTTTCCTCTGTTTGTTTGCTGTTCACATTTTTATCTTCTCCTCTGAAACCACCAAAGCAAATTCAACCAAAATTTACAGGAATGATATATGGAGGGTCCGTACAGGGTCTGCCAGCACAGAACTTGGGTTTAATATTTGACCCTTTTTGAAAAATTACATTTTCATCTTCTCCCCTAACCACTGAAGCAAATTTAACAAAACTTTACAGGAACAATGTTTGGTAGGTCCGTTTCAAAGAGTGCTCATTTTGTTGGGATCCGACAAAAACATTGACACTAGTGCGGAACTGAGGTTTAATATTGCATGTTATGTGAAAACCATATTTTCACCTTCTCCTCTGAAACCACTGAAGCAAATTCAACCAAACTTTACAAAAATAATGTATGGAAGATTTCGGACGAAAAACATGGCTGCCAGCTGGGAAATAGGGTTTAACACTGGACCCTATGTGAAAAATCACATTTTCGTCTTTTCCTCTAAAATCACTGAAGCAAATTCAACTTACCTTTACAGGAATGATGTATGGAAGGTCATTGCTCATTTCGTTCAAATCTTACAAAAAACATGGCCGCCAGCATAGAACATAATTAAAACTGGACTCTGTTGGAAATCCCTTTTTTTTTGTCTTCTGAAACCTCCTAAGCCATTCAGTTAAAATTTACAGGAATTATGTATGGAAGGTACTTTACATAGATGGCTCATTTCGTTCCAATATGACTAGAAACATAGTTTCCAGCAAGGAAATAAGTGTAACATTAGGCCTATTGGGAAAAATCACATTTTATCTTTTCCTCTTAAATTAAGAAAAAAAAGTAAATTTAGTTAAACTTTCCTGTAATTATGTTCGAAAGGTCCTTAATAAAGATTGCTCATTTCCTTCCTATTTGACAAAAAACATGGCTGCCAGCGTGGAACTTACGTTTAACACTGGATCCTATGGGAAAATCACATTTTCATTTTCTTCTCTAATATCAATGAAGAAAATTCAATCAAACTTTACAGGAATGATGTATGGAAGATCCTTTTCAAAGATAACTCATTTCTTTTCGCTCTGCCCTGCACCTGAATCCGTTTTCAGGGGCTCCGGCTAGTTGCTTTGCTCGTCATTAGATATTGGATAGGGGAATGCCTTGGCTATGCAGCATAATCAGGTTATAATACGGAAAGCCTTACCGTGAACCATTGTAACCAAACCGTGTGGAGAAGTGCCTCGCTCGATGCAGTATAAAGACCCCCTTCTATAGTTTTCAAAGGAGTACAGAGTCACTGGGTCTCGCATAGTAGTTTCAATTTCCTGCTCCTAACCATTTCTTCCCTGTTCTAGTGGCAATCAAAACTAGTGACCCGGTTGTCCCTCCTACCTTTATTTCTTTCTTCTTGTAATTATATTTTTTATTAACTTGTTCTTGTCCTGAATTAGCTGAAATATTGCTCAATGGACATTAAACTCTAACTAATCAATCAAGTGATCAATCTTTTTGATCTGACAAAAATAGGCAGCCACTGTGTCACTTAGGTTTAACATTTGGCCCCGTGTAGGAAAAAAACGCATTTTCATATCCTCTGAAACCTCTGAAGCAAATTCAACCATATACTTTAGAGGAATGATGTATGGAAGGTCCTTAAAAATTGCTTATTTTGCTTCAATGCGACAAAAACATGGCCACCAGCAAGGAACATAGTTTAACATTGGTCCCTATGAGAAAATTATCCTTTCATTATGTTTAACATTGGTCCCTATGAGAAAAGTTTCCTTTTCATCATTTGAGGCAAATTTAAATTATCTGTATTGGAGTGATGTTAGTATGAAAGGTCCGTTACAAAGATCAAGCATTTCAGTTGGATCTGACAAAAAACTTTGTGCCAGTGGAGAACATAACTTAGCATTTTACTTTGTTGAAAAAAAACATCATTTTTAGCTCGCCTGGACGAATGTCGGGAGAGCTATTGTCATCACCCCGGCGTCGGCGTCGTCGGCGTCGTCAGCAAAACTTTAACCTGGCCTGTGGAATGGAGACCTGAAGAACTAGGATGTTGATATTTGGTATATGGCATCCTTGTGATGAGAGGTTTCTTTTGGTACCATGCTTGCAGACATTTTGACCTTGACCTTGCTCTTAGGGCAATTTTTAAAAAACTTCAACCTTGCCTCTAGAAGGTAGGCTTTTAATGGTAGGGTGTTCATATTGTGTATGTAACTTCCTTATGATGAGACCTTTCTAATGGTACCATATTTGTAGACATTTTGACCTTGACCATGCCCTTAGGGCAATTTTTAAAAAAACTTTAACCTTGCTTCTAGAAGGAAGGCTTCTAGAAGGAAGGCTTTTAGTGGTAGGGTGTTCATATTTGGTATGTAACTTCCTTATGATGAGAGCTTTCTTGTTGTACCATATTTGTAGACATTTTGACCTTGACTTTGTCCTTAGAGCAATTTTTAAAAAAACTTTAACCTTGCTTTTAGAAGGTAGGCTTTTAGTGTTAGGGTGTTCATATTGGGTATGTAACTTCCTTATGATGAGACCTTTCTGATGGTACCATATTTGTAGACATTTTGACCTTGACCATGCCCTTAGGGCATTTTTAAAAAAAAAACTTTAACCTTGCCTCTAGAAGGTAGGCTTTTAGTGGTAGGCTGTTCATATTTGGTATGTAACTTCCTTATGATGAGAGCTTTCTTGTGGTATCATATTTGTAGACATTTTGACCTTGACCTTGCCCTAAGGGCAAATTTTTGAAAAACTTTAACCTTGCTTCTAGAAGGTAGGCTTTTAGTGTTAGGGTGTTCATATTTGGTATGTTACTTCCTTATGATGAGACCTTTCTAGTTGTACCATATTTGTAGACATGACCTTGACCTTGCCCTTAGGGCAATTTAAAAAAAAAACAACTTTAACCTTGCCTTTAGAAGGTAGGCTTTTAGTGGAGGGTGCTCATATTGGTATACAACTTCCTGATGACGAGGGCTTTCTTCTGGTACCATACTTGAAGACATTTTGACCTTGACCTTACCCTGAGGGCAATTTGTAAAAAAAATTAAACCTTTCCTCTAGAAGGTCAGCCTTTAGTGGTAGGGTGTTTATATTTTGTATGTAACTTATTTATTGTGAGAGCTTTCTGGTGATACCAAATCTGTAGACATTTTGACCTTGACCTTGCCCTGAGGGCAATTTTTTAAAAACTTTTAACTTTGCTTCTAGAATAAGTTGTTTAATGATATGGTGTTTATATTTGATATGTATCTTTCCTGTGAAGAAAGCTTTTTGTTACTTTCGAATTTATTGTGCATTGAGGTTACTGGAATCCCCGGCGAGCTATGTTGTCTTCTGACAACTCTTGTTTCATGAGCATTTGCATGGCATAGAAGCATTCTGTCAGGTGAACAATACAG
Organism: Modiolus philippinarum; assembly: GCA_002080025.1. Lineage (NCBI taxonomy): Eukaryota > Metazoa > Mollusca > Bivalvia > Mytilida > Modiolidae > Modiolus > Modiolus philippinarum. The sequence continues at coordinate 8,410 of MJUU01006684.1, read as the reverse complement.
ACTCAGTCTCTGAGCCTCTAAATATCCTTTCCTCTGAAAACGTGGAAGCAAATTCAACCAAACAGAGATGATGTACCAAGGTCCTTTACAAAGATTGCTCATTTCATTCCTATCTTGACAAAAAGCATGGCTATCACCGCAGAACATAGTTTAATAATGGCTTATACATGCTTAAACATGTGGCCTGTTCATTTTCTTATTTTCATTATTTTCAGGTGCTTTTCATTTTTATCTGCACTTGATAGAGTCAGGTTGAGATTTTGGCATCATTTCATGTCTGTCGTCTATCATCCATTGTCCAGCGTACCCTTTCATTCAAAGATTTTCTTTTCTAAAACTATTGGGCCAATCATAACGAAACTTGGCCTGGAATATCCCGTGTAATAATAGTGGTTCATAGGTCCTCACTAAATCCAAGATGGCTGCTCACAAGGATCAGGGTTTGGAGGACTTGTTTTTCAACAGACTAACGGAATTCAAATGTACACAAACTGTTCACCCCTCTTAGCCGATCTGTTTGTCCACTTTTCGAGGCTCAATTAGGATCTCCTGTAGTTGGCGATCACAATTCTGGAATACCAGAATTGTTAACAATTCTGGAACAAAAATTTATTCCAGAATTGTTGTTCCAGAATTGTTCCAAAATTGTTAAAATTTTCAAATAATGCTAATTAAGTCAACAATTTAATCAAGGATTGTTGTTCCAGAATTGTTAGTTATGATTGTATTTCTATTTACATTATCAAAGACTATAGATGAAACAATTATTAAAGTATACCAATAATTAAAGATCAAAGGGTATATTATATACATACTTTAATTAGTAAAAGAGAGATCAATCAAACACTGGGATAATGTCTTTAATTGTCCCAAGCTGAAAAAACCTCAAAAATGTATAAATTTCAATCACCCCAACATTCTTCATCTCAGATCGAATCCTGCAATAAGTAACAGCACTGTTCCATCCTTTTCCAACTGCCATGCCTGTATTAGGCAGGGTTAATATTATTGTCATATAATTATAAATCCACCTGCATGGGCAGCACAGTACTTCACAAACCATTAAAACTACAACAAAAACAAAAGACATCGCTTGCGACAAAATATGACTCGGCAATGGCTGTCAAGTATGCTGCAGATGTACCAACAGGCCATGCGGTAAAACATCAAAGATTATCAACTGAATCTGAGTTCCAATACCGCAAACGACTAGTCACTGAACGGAGTGACAATGACAACAATGATACTTTATCAGATGACCCCACAGCAACAACGTCACTTTCCATGCAACAATCGCTCAAGTTCATAATGCAGTTGGACAGAAAATCACTTCAGAAACAGCTTAGTGAACACCAAGACACATACAACTACCTTAAACAACAAGGCGGGTAGTTGAAAACCAAGACTATTGACGAAATGAAGCTCACGTTAATTACTGTTACCGTCTATCATTGGTCTTTAAGCATTTGAATATGTGTGATTCAGAGGAAGGTAATTTTTAACAAAAGGCCATTTTCAAGGCGACCAACATATTTCAAAAAGAATTTAGTTGTTAAATAACCAATGTTTTATCTGTAATTTCTGTGAAATGTAATAGAAATACAAGTTTCAACCCTACATTGCCCTATCTATCTCTCATAAAAATGTCTAGATAATAGGGATTATTAATATTCAGATTCAATCTTTCAACAATTCTGGAATATCACAATGTTCCAGAATTGTTGGAAAAAAAATTAAAAAATTAATTCTGGAATAAATTTTTTTTCCAGAATTGTTAACAATTCTAGTATTCCAGAATTGTGATCGCCAACTACAGGAGATCCCTCAAGGATCTTTCATCAAAGGGCTTCTTTAAAATAAAAATAAAAAACTGGCGAAGTCCTTTAATATCAGCTTCCGTTATATAGATGATATTTTATAATTAACAACCATCGCTTTTGTGATTTTCTTCATCTTATCTACCCAAAAGAGAAATTAAGGATACTACAGATACTTCCACATCGGCCTCGTTTCTTGATCTTCATCATGAAATTGACAACAGAGTTACACTACAAACAAGGCTGTATGACAAACGCGATGACTTCAACTTCCATTTTCTTTGTAGCAACATTTCAAAAGCGCCAGCAAATCGAGTTTATATATCTCAGGTCATTCGCAAGGGCTCGTTGTCGACACGGGGAATTTTTTTTTACATAGCTCGATTGTTTACAAATAGATATATATATATATGTTACTTAAACAAGGGTATGTTACCCATAATTTGAAGTCAACACTACAGAAGTTTTACGACCTTGTGGACCGCTATGGGAAATGTTCCCAGATGACAACAGATCTTTCCCTTTATAGCTAAGGTTCCGGTTTTGACTTTACTATCGGAGTTGACATGTTTTAATTAACATGGTGGATGTTTTATAAGAAGAAGGAGATGCTTACTCTACCGGACCACCTGATCTCGCCCATGGTTTTACTGGGTCCTTCATCTTTATGTGTGTCGTCATTTTTCATTTCTGTCCCGTACTCAAGTAGTGTCCTTGTTTCTTAGTGTTTCCGATGTTGCCGTGGTCCCTGTATTCTTCGTTTTGTTATACCCCTCTCCAAAGGAGGGGGTATACTGTTTTACCTCTGTCCGTCCGTCATTCCGTCATTCGTCATTCCGTCCGTCCGTCATACATATTTTCGTCGCATTTTCTCAGCAACCACACATGACAGCTACTTGATTTTTGGTATGGTTCTTAAGTATGGGGTCCTATACTATGCCTCCCCTTTTCGGCCATTTGAATTACTACTTCCTGTTTTCCGATTTAGTGCCTTTAATTTTTACTCGGTTGTTTGCATCTTATTTTTTAATGCAACTTTGTAAATGCTTGCATTGTGTCCACACTTGTACTGTACGTGTCCACACCTGTATTGTGTCCACACAAACTTAATTTTGGACTTAATATATTGATTCAGGGTTTAATTAGCGGGGGAAAAACTGGCTGCCATTCGGCGACAGCTCTTGTTTGACTGATGGTTCGGTTCCCATTTACTTTGAATTGTACGCTATGGGGACTCAGAGTCCTTCTTCTCTGAAACTACTTACCTAATTGGAACAACCTTACCATAAAAATCGTTGATTGGTCGACTGTCAAAATTATGTTTTTGAGGTCCGCATCAAATCCAGCTTCCGTTATATAGATGATGTTCTTTCACTAAACAATCCTCAATTTAAGGATACACCATCATCGGAATCATGCCTAGACCGACCTATACCTCTGCATTGACACTTCAAGACGTCTGAAAACCAAAAACTTTACAACAGGTGTGATGATTTGACTATCCATTAGTGAACTTCCCGTTTTCTTTAGCAGTAATATTCCCAAATCCCCGGCATATAGAGTCTACATTTCACGACTCAGTCGCTATTGTTGTGCCTGTAGTTTGTGTAGCGATTCCTTTAACAGAGCGAAATTACCGTTTCAAACACTTGTACATCAAAGGTGTTGCAATTGTCACTACAGAAGGTTTATGGTCGTTATCATATTTTGAAGGACCTTTACAATGTTTTTATTTCACAGTTGAGATTAGATATTTTTTGGTAGATCCAGAGTTGATTACTGGACTGTCAAACACCGACTGTGACAAAACCAGACTTTTCACTGGCAGTGTGACCGGTGTAACGCGTGGAGCAGATCATGCTTACCTTTCATGAGCACCGGAGAACCTGTTGAAACCTCAAGTTTTACTAGGGGCTTATACTGCTAACGCTTTGTAGAGTTCTTGTTTTTTTATTTGTTTTGTCTTTGTCATGCTGTCTTTATTCGTGTTGGATATGAACTGTATATTGATTTTGGAATTCGCCTTTCTTCATTTTTGCTTCGGTATTCATTTGCCGATGTATCCAAGATGACAGCCAGTAAGGAACATAGTTTAACATTGGACCTTTTGAAAAACACATTCAGGGATAATCTCTGAAGTTACTCGATCAAATGGAACTAAATTCTGCCACACTACTCCTTTTGCTGCCCCTTGTAAAAAGTCTGCACCAAATTCAAGATAGTCTTAAGCGGGGGACATAGTTAAACATTGGTCCCGATAAGAAAACACGTTCAAAGATCTTCTTCTCTTAAACTACTTTGACAATTGGAACAAAATTTTGGCCACTATAGTCCTTTTGTTGCCCCCTGTGAAAATAATGTTCAGGTATGCACTAAATCGAAAATGGCTGCCAGAGGGAACTTGATGTAACATTCGACGAAACGACTTGGCATGTTTGAATCAAACTTGACCACAATAGTCCTTAGATGGTCCCCAGTACAAATAGTGCTTTTCAGTTTCGCACTTAATCCAAGATGGCCAACAGCGGGAAACAGTTTAACACTGGACCATACGGGAAAACACCCGGCCAATTGGATCCAAACTTGACCACAATAGTTTTCAGTTGGTGGAATTGTAAAAATGGTGTTTTTTCAGGTTTGTTTAAAATCAAAGGGGGCCACCAGCGGCAGACATAGTTTAGAAAATTCTTGGTCTTTTAAACCAATCCTTGCGTGTATCATCACCAGTGTTTGTAATTTAAAGTTATGTTGTGTTAGTCTCCGAATCAAATATAATGGCCGATGTTTCTAAAATGCAACTGAAAGGTTAATTGCTAGTTTTGGCATATAACTCAAAAATGACCATTATTACAAGATTTACCTATTCATTAATTTTGGATGAAATCTGAAGACCCATTTAGGAGTGATTGCCCTTTTATGGTCAAATATTTAGTGGTTTTTACACATTTTTGCCTCATATTTCAAATCTGTTACAGATAAAGGTTAAGTTTAGATTGTAAAAAATGTTCTGCATGCCAAGGGCTACATTTCATGGCGTTTTAGGTCTGTTCCAAATTTCACCTGAACTGAACACCCCCATCCCATCCCCACTAGTTAATTTTGCTACTGAATACATACCTGTACTATCAGATTTTTTTTGAGTATTTTTTTTTAATCAAATATTATCGGAGTTTTCATATTTTTTATTTTTACTGTGAATGAAAAGATCTTCTACTACTTTGTGAGTAGTTCGAACTTTCGCATGTAGGCGGTAACTTCCATAACATGGCGAATCATGTGTGACACTAAATTTAATTATATAAAAATGTGAATTTCCAATCTCCCCCAAATGTTTCCTTGTTTATAATTTGGTAACGAAGTGTTTACATCCGGATATAATACGCCTAGTTTTATAGATTTTTTTCATTCACAGTATACAATGCCGTAATTCACTAGACCAGAAGGTACCAGCTGCAGACAAACCAACCCTACCATGGCAGCTAAATACTCCGATGATTCTTGGAATGGTGCTATGGCAGGTTCCTCAGTAAGACCACCAGTTTTGTCATATGATGATTTGGGTATGTGTTAGCATATTTATATTTCTGATTGTAGACGAGGGTCGGTGTACGGTGAGATAGTGTCAGCTTTAGTTTTTTACATGTGTGATAATAAGCAGATGAACAAACGAGACATTGACACAACTTGCCATGGCAGGCGCGGATCCAGGGAATTTGAAAAAAAGGGGGGGTTCCAATTTAGAAATGAAAGAAAATACCGCCGACAGAGCGAGGCTCGAAAATTTTTGGGGTATTTCTTAGAAAAACATCAGGATATTCATTAAAAATACATGATTGTCCAAAAAAGGGGGGTTCGAACCCCCGGACCCCCCTTGGATTCGCCAATGCACTGTGAGCGTAAGGACCGGATGTTTTTATTATGGATAGTATGGATGTTGATGCCTAGTCCAACTCCACAGAGCCTGTTGAAATTGCGATCATAATTGAGAAATCGGGGGTAAAAAACTACCGAACATAACTACCAGAACTGCACTAATCACAATGTAATTAGTGCACACGTAGTATTTAATCAATTTTATTGGTAATTTGTATGAATTTCCTGTGATCTGCAGAGACTGATAATCTCAGTATCACCGAACTGGACATTATCACGAAATTATTAGATAACTGTGAAGGCGTTACATGCGGGTTATGTATTTGTAGAGACTTTGTCTCATGTGCATTTACTCCATATACTTTTATTCACCATTTACGACTGGAGTTTGTCTCTCCTGCAGTGTGGAGTCCGTAAAACGATTCCCCGTGCGAGAGATGTATGCTCTCTATATTTTTCAGTTATGGTGTACTTGTGCGTGAGAGAATTTCTCATATGGATATACTATTGATACTTTCAAATTTTGGCAATTATTTTTGTAATTTTCGAAATGTAATCCAGACCACCTGTTTTAAGTGCCCACATCTCACTATTTATAACGCCAAGTTTTCTTACATTCGACTTGATGAGTGCCCTTTGTTTGTCTATATGTTGTAGTTGTCCACTAGCTTAAGACACTAGTGCTTTTGTCGGGCAAAGGATGACAGTGATTGTAAGAGCACTTTGCCAGTTTAATTGATGTTTGTTGACAATCCCGCACCCATGACCAAGAAAGACATGGATGTAGCGTTGCTCGACAATTAGCAAAGAATTCCGCTTAAACCGGTGCTAGGGGCCGTCTTGAACTTGCTATGAGGTATGAGCAAAGCTCATTGTTGAAGGCCTCATGGTGACTTCAAGATGAAGAACAACAATAAAAGCGTTGTTCCTTTGCTTGTTTTTTTACCATGTATTTGTAGAGACTTTGTCTCATGTGCATTTACCCCATATGCTTTTATTCACCTATTATGCTGACGTCATATTTTGTTCGTGTTCATACGCGAAATACGTTGAATATTGCAATTAACAATAGATGAACTGTGCTAAAAGAGAAATTTCACCCTTTTTCCACTAAATATGCAGTTTTATAGGAATAAAAGTAATTTTTGAGGAGTTTATCGATGTGTAAACGCGGCCGACTCACTCACAAACTAAATAAAGTCCGAGGGACTTTATGTAGAGTTTGTGAGTGAAAGGCCACATTTACACATCCATGAACTCCTCCAAAATTATCATTTCGTGAATTACCGATAAAAGAAATATAGCACATTTTGTTTTTGATACGGACTTTATCACGGCGTAACGCATTAAACTCGCCCTACCGGGCTCACTTGATACTGGCCGTGATAAATCCATATCAAAATCAATTAACAATAGATGAACTGTGCTAAAACAGAAATCTCAGCCTTTTCCACTTAATATTCAGTTTTATCGCTAATTTGCTTGATTTTCAATTGTTCCCGGGCGACGATAATTCTATTATCACCGCACTGCGCTGATATGAACATATTATCGTCAATCTCTATGGAACGTTAGCAACAGCGTATTAATATCACGTCGCGTGACGTTTGGTGAAAAAAATAATCCCGTCAAAGAAAGCGCTATATTTAACTAAAAATTACATGTTTAACCTAAAAAATATTTCAGTAGAAAAAGAAACATATATCTCGTGTATATTAATAACAAAATTAGCGATAAAAATACTATTGATAATTTGTTTTGCTCGGATTGATTTCTCAGCTCGTATTGCTTCGCACTCGATGCAATACAAGCTGAGAATTCCATACTCGCAAAACAAATTACTAATAGTATATAATTATTTATCATTTCATGAATTACCGATAAAAGAAATATAACACATTTTGTTTTTTATACGGACTTTATCACGGGCTCACTTGATACTGGCCGCGATAAAGTCCATATCAAAAACAAAATGTCCTATAATGCATATGCAACTGCTGTTTTTCTTCCTCAAAGGTTTTCAATTTCTTTCTCTCTCTCTCTCTTTTTCTTGTATAAATTCCATCAATTTCAGTTTTATTTATTTAATTTCCATTCATTTCTTTTCTGTGCTGCTCATGCTATGTCTTTGTTTCTTTGTTTTTCCGATGTTGCCATTGATCTTGGATTGTTCGTTTTTTGGACCATGGGCTCGGTTCTCAATTACTGGATTGTTTACTGCTATCCTAAAACGCACATTTTACATTACTTTTATAGACCTCATACATTTTTTTGGTATATGATTTTCCAAATAAATTTTCAAAATGTCCATCTAAAGAAAATAAATTTTCAGTAACTTCGGTTCAATTACTTACAGAAAACTTTAATAATTTCGATTCCATCTTTATTTTTTTTCATAGAAAAAAGATTAATGTAAATGATTTCGAAATGATAAGGCAACAATTAACATTTGAGTTTCTTAGGAGGGTGTCAGCAAATTTTTTGTCATCATCTATTCCATCGTATGATTTAATTTTTCAAGATGTCGGATTTTTATTTGCACTGAAAAGATACATTACTTAAATAATCATATTCTAAATTATTAAATAAGTATTGCATGGACACGCGTTATGTATTCTAGTATATGCATGAAATCATTATGCTTAACTCCTCATTAGAAGGGATCTTGTTGGAAGCTGTATACTGAGGTACATAATTTTATTTGTCAGTTGGTAATGGGT
>MJUU01006683.1:74461-85994 GCA_002080025.1 Modiolus philippinarum | reverse complement strand
GAAGCAAATTCAACCAAACTTTACAGGAATGATGAACTGAAGGTCCTGAACAAAGATTGCTCATTTTGTTCTGATCCAATGAAATACATGACTGCCAGCACAGAACAAAGTTTATTTTGGTCCTATGGGAAATTCACATAAAAAACATGGCCACCATACAGAACATCAAAAAATCCTGCTGTTCAGCATTTTGTCGGGTGAGCGATACAGGCTTAGTGTCTGAGCCTCTAGTTTTCATTTTTATGTTTTTATAAATGTAAGGTCTACCTCATCCAAGATAACCTCAGTGGGGATTAAACTCTTTGCTTTCAAAGATCTTTTCCTTTGACAAGTTGGGCCATATAACATCAAGGTCTATTAACAAAGTAAATGAGACCCTTTTTAAGATTGAGTTGGACCAGGTGAGTTACACATCCTCCAGTATTTAAATCCATGTACATTTTCTGTACTTAGCTCCTATAGTGAATGCATTGCATATGTTCTGCTATAGATTTTTAAATTGCAACATTGTGTATTAGTTTTCTATCCTTCTTAATATATGTCCTTGATCAAATTGACAAAAAAAACACTGAATATTTGACCCAAAAATATGTGCAACTTAACAATGACACACAGTCAGAAAATTTTAAAGACATTGTGTGGAATTATCTCCATTCTAAACATGCAAATCATATGCATTAGCCATATTTCTGTTTGTTGTTCATAGTAACATTGGATATCGGTGTTTTTCTTTGATCTGTCTCTTTGATCAAGGACGTTTATTAAGAGACGAGTGGGATACAATTTTAATTGAAACCATGCCTCATACCCTTGCTGCAAAATTGTTTTTTAAATCCCTGTCCATGAAGGAAAATGGCATGGCCTTACATGTTTTTTTTGGATGTGCATTGTAACTTTTTGAAATCAACATGTTTGTTAATTGGCTGCAGGAATGATTATAGTAATATGTAAACATTATAATTAAAACAGGTACAATGTAAAGGAAACAAAAAAGAAAAGAAACAAAACTTTTGTCAACAAATTTTCGAAGTTACATGTAAATACCTATAAACAATCAACAAACATTGGGAGTTCATCTAGCTCCAAAACATAAGATTGGAAAAAAGAATTGATGATTCTCAGACATTTGTATATTCTTTTTTTTTGTTTAATTTTTAAAACAATTATGAATGTTTTTGACCTTTCAACAACGTATTTCAATCCTAACAGGTTGATTATAGAGTCTAAAAATATATCATACCTTGAAAATATTATTATGACATGTTTAACTTTGTTTACCATGTTTACACTGGAAGTTGAGATTGTACATATTAGGTGAACTTAAAAATACAGCTTAAAACAGAATAAATTGTTTGTAATAATGCTCATAGTTATATCTAATTAGATGGGCAATGGACATTTGTGCAAGTTTACATGAAAAACAAAAGGACATTTGCGCAAAGGAAATATGGACGTTTAGGCAAAGGATTTTCAGCTACCTTTTTTCAGTAAAAAGCCCATATGCCCAAATAAGAAATAATTTTTGATCAACAGACTCTCAGCTACATCAAAATTAGATACATTGATCATGTTGATGATCAGGCTGTAATTTCTAGAATTGAAATGGAAAAAGTCGAAAGTCTATAAAAAAAACCTTGCGCAAATACAGCAATGATGAAATTATTATGACTGCACTACATTACCATCATGCATAGGTCACATATTCTAAGCAAGAACATACTTGTAAATGGCTTTTTAAACTGTTAGTTTTACGTTTTAACATTAGTATGTTATATTTGAGAGATCAGACTTAATAATACAGACAAACTACAAACTAGATCCTGCTCAAAATCCTTCTTCCACCTTCCCAAGGAAAGCAGGGAGAAACGGAGGACGTCATACAGGCTAACGAAAGAAAATATATAAATAACTAAATATGCTAAATTAAGATTTGGGCTATTGGGTCAAAATTTATTAAAAAGAAGTCAGTTATGGTTTGCCCAAATGTCCACTTCTCGTTAGCGCAAATGTCCTCTTTTCGTTTGCACAAATGTCCATTGTCTAATTAGATTTATATTAATGCTACCGTGGAATCTAACTTATCCAAACCATGACTAAGCTGAAAACCTATATAAACCAAATGTAGATCTCCCTTTTTTGTCTGAATCCAGGAAGACCAGTCCATGTCAAAATAGAACACAATATTAAAAACTTAAAGGGTTTGAACTGTTTATGAGACCACATCTGGTTTTATTCAATTACAAATGTCTGTATTTCCAAGACAGAAATTTTGACTTTCATGAAAAGCATTGAAACATGAATTTGAGATAAATTACATCTTTGTCACTTGTGTATTTTCTTTAGTCCAGATTTACAATTTCGGGTAGCAGAAGCAACAGGCCTAGAAGTACGAGCAAAGCATAATTATTTTATGAAACATGGTGACTACAAAGATCATACTGGTCTCAGCTGTTTCAGTCCTTTTATCAACATAATGAGACATCCACTATGGGGGAGGAATCAGGTATATTTATTGTTTAAGGGGTTATTAGAGTATAGGTAACTAAATTTTTTTCCTTGTTTATACATATTTTTTCAATGATTTGGCAGATCGCACCTTCTGAAAAGAGACATGTGAGAATGTTAATTTTCACCAAAAAAATGGCAAATAATTATATTTCTACATTATTTTCTGGTATAAGAGACAGAAACATGATTAAATTGTATGATATTTATTGAAGCTGTCTTTTGTGTCATAAAATAAACATTCATGCTATAAATAAACTGCCATTGAAAAATAGTTTGCAAAAAAAAAACAATTTAAAAAAAATGATTAAACACTTTTTCACAATATTTTGGGTATCAATTCAATTAATTTTTTTCTTAAAATGTAAATGCAATTATTACAAACTACATATATTGGATTAATTGCTTACCTATGAGACAAAAATTTTTGAAATTTATATGAAATACATGTACCATACAGGTCCATACTATCCTAAGAATAAAGAGTTATCTCCCATAATGGAATGTTTAAGGACTAAAATACGGCCAAAAAGTTCAAGTTGTTCATATGCTTAAGCCTATATAAGCATTTTATATACAACTTTGAATGATTTCTCCTATATAATCAAAAGTATAACTGAACAATGCTGAAGAAAGTCGATTGCCTACAGGTGAAAAAAATGATTGATAATAAAACTGACTGCCTCATTGAAAAATACAGAAGATAAAATTTCTTTTTAGGAAGTGTATGGTGAAGATCCATACCTTAGTGGTGTGTTTGCCGAAAGATATGTCAAAGGTTTACAAGGTAATCATTCCAGATATGTCCTTGCTAGTTCTGGATGTAAAGTGGTGGATGCTCATGGTGGGCCAGATAATATTCCTGCCAACAGAATGAGTTTTAATGCTGAGGTTAGCAGTTACTGATATTTTTGTGCTTTTATGTGAATCAAAAGAAACATTGTTGAGGAATTACTACCATTGATTGTACTGTAATTGTTGAAAAATGAGAAATTGTGATAAAAATTACAGAACAAACAGTGTTTGGTGTCTAATTGTAATATTCAAAAGTCTTGTTTAGAATTTTTTTTATCTGTTTACTTCATTATTATGATATTACAAAGTAGAAACAAGAATTGTTTGTTTATCCTTACCAATTCAACTCTACCCATTCAGGATAAGTACAGGAAAAATAATTAAACTTTTTCAAAGATAGTAATTTTATGAAAAAAATATCAAGAACATGAAATTTTGATTTTGAAAAAATAATATTCTCTTGAAATGTGGCAATAAAATATTAAGGGTAGCAATGGTCAGATTTGTAGTCCACCTTATGAAGTCAGGAGGCTTATGTGAAACCCCTAGGCTAGGTGTTGACAACCTTTTCCAGGTAGGTATAATGGTAAAAATCCATTCCTGCTTACTGACATTTTCTATATATAAACCTTATGGGTATGCAAGATGCATTTTTAGCTATATGTTATGCATGAGTGACTCGGTAAAGTAAAATAGTTAATGTCCATTCCATCTTACTCACATGATATCAGCCATATTTGTACGAATGATGCAATTTTAAATGACACTTGGAATGCATGATTTGGATGCTGTCTCTGAACTAAATTTAACACTTGACCAACTGTTTTAGGTAGAATAATAAAAGTCCATTTCTACTTACTGACACATCCCACATCAATTATATTGACATGCTGTGAAGTGCCGTGATTTTGGATTTATGGTTTTAGAATTTCCCCTTTCCTTGTTCTTGCTTCAGTATTTGTTTGCCTATGCATTGATATGCATGATGCATTTTTGGAATGAGTGCTGGAATGCATGCTTCAGAGACCGTCTCTGACCGATATTTTATGCATGAGCCACTCCTTTAGGTTTAATGGTTGAAGTCCATTCCAACTAACTGACATCTCCCACATCTTCCATATTAGTCATGTGTGATGAACTTAGGGGTGTCAACTGCAATGAATGCTGTCTGTGATGTATAATTCACACATGAGCAACACTGTCAGGAATCACCCTGTCTGTCTGTTTGTCTGTCTGTCCACACTTCTTGTAAGCCCAACCTTAAGCCTTAAGGAAGGGGAGGTAATATGACTGGAAATTTGTTGATTCCTTTTGGACTTTGTCACAATGGATGCTGTCAGCGTTGTTGTTAAGTAAATGTCTCAGGGGATTAACATGGAAAAAATAGTTCATAAAATAAATCTTTAATTAAATAATCAAAACATGCGAGAAGATCTATATAATAAAAACAAAAACTAATCCTATATTCTGATTATCATAAATATTCAACTCATGATCGAAAAACACTGTAATTCGCTCATGTGTTGCACGCTTTTGGGAATTACTGTGTTGTTCAAATCATTCTTTGAATATTTTGCGATAATCATCTGTGATTAGTTGTAGTTTAATAACTGCATATGATCTAACAACTAGAATATATTTGTATATATATTGCAGCTTTCAGAAAGAGATTGGAGATTGACCTACCTCCCAGCTTTTAGAAAATGTGTGGACGCTGGTACTTACAGTTTTATGTGCAGTTATAATAGGTAATGGAATGAAAAAAAATAGTATAAGGTTGCTTAACTAGTATTCATGAAGAAACTGCATATTCATGACTTTAAACATACATGTATCTGTTTACAAATTTATTAAGAAATGTAGAGGTATAGTATTTGTTTACAAATTAGTCTGAATTATTTACAAACAACATCTGTTTTTACAGGAATGGCGTATGGAGGATCCTTTACAAAAATTGGTAATTTCATTCTCTTAATTTTGTTTAGACGCCACCATAGAAAAACATATGCTCTGAAAGAATTGCAGCAAATTGAACTAAACTGTACTTGAATGATGTAGGGAAGGTCCTTTTACAAAAGATGCCTCATTTTGTTCTGATCCGAAAAAAGGCTGCCAGAACTGAACAAAGTTGAAATTGAACGATAAAACTGTACTGGGATAATAAAAGGAATGTCCTTCTTGGAACTGCTTCCACAAAAAACATTGCTGCCAGTACACAACATAGTTAAACCTAAGACATATAAGGGAAATTCATATTTATGTCTCCCCCCTCTTAACGGGGAGACATATTGTTTTTGACTTAGAATTTTGCAAAATTATGTTTGTGGACCCCAATTCTCCGACATCTTTCATCAGATTTCAACCAAACTTCACAGGATTGTTGACCATCATGCGTAATTGTGCATATTTTCTGGCCAGATTGATCGGCTGATTTTTGTTGGAGTTATGCCCCTTTTTGACTTAGAATTTTGCAAAATTATGTTTGTGGACGCCAATTCTCCAACATCTTTAATCAGATTTCAACCAAACTTCAGAGGATTGTTCACAATCGGGCTTAGTTGTGCATATCGTCTCGCCAGATTGATCGACTAATTTTTGTTGGAGTTATGCTCCTTTTTGACTTAGAATTTTGCAAAATTATGTTTGTGGGCGCTGATTCTCTTACATCTTTTATTGGATTTCAACCAAACTTCACAGGATTGTTGAGTGTCATGCCTAGTTGTGCATATCATCCCCGATTGATCGGCTGATTTTTGTTAGAGTTATGCCCCTTTTTGACTTAGAATTTTGCAAAATTATGTTTGTGGATGCCAATTCTCCTACATTTTTCATCAGATTTCAACCAAACTTCACAGGATTGTTCACCATCAGGCTTAGTTGTGCATATAGTCTCGCCAGATCGATAGACTAATTTTTGTTGGAGTTATGCTCCTCTTTGACTTAGAATTTTGCAAAATTATGTTTGTGGGCGCTGATTCTCCTACATCTTTCATCAGATTTCAACCAAACTTCACAGGATTGTTCATCATAATGCCTAGTTGTGCATATCGTCTCACGGGATTGATCGGCTGTTTTGTTGGAGCTATGCCCCTTTTGAACTTAGAATTTTACAAAATAAAGTTTATGGACACCAATTCTCTTACATCTTTCATCGGATTTCAACCAAACTTCACAGGATTGTTGACATTCATACTTTGTTGTGCATATCATCTAATGTTTGTTGGAGTTATGCCCCTTTTTAACTTGAGGGGGAGGGGGGAGACATTAGTTTTTGTATCAAAAACACACTTCTAGTTTTATCGACCCTCTGAAAACTCTTAAGCAAATTCAAGCAAACTTTATAGGAATGGCCTTTGAAATATCCTCAATACACAAAAATTGCTTATTTTGTTCAGATCTGACAAAAACAAGGCCACAGCACAGAATCTAGTTAAACACTGGAACCTATGCCATGGGAAAAACATCATGCTATGAAACTAATGAAACAAATTTAAACTAAACTGGAATGATGTAGGAAAGGTTATCTGTAATCAATTGCTCATTTTACTAAGATTCAACAAAAAAAAACAAGGCCTGAGCAGAACATAGTTAAACATTGGCCCTAAGGAAATACATTTTCATCATCTGCTGTTAACCATTTTGTTAAACATTTTGTCAGGTAAGCAGCAATGCAAACTCATTCTCTGAGCCTCTAGTTACATTTTTTTGATTTTACAGTCCCCAATGAAAAAAAATCACAAGAACCAAATGTGTTAAGGTTCAGCTAGGATTTGCAATGATAGTTTTCAGGAATATTGATGATAAAGGATATAAATGAATGGATTTGCATGTGCCTTTTCCAAGTCTGGCTACCCTAATTTCCTTTTGTTGTATAAGTCTGTCTTTTGTCCTTTATTGGTGGTTTTCTTGTGTAGTTTCCTTGTTTATTGTAGCATGTGATTCTGATTTTCAGCTTTGTAGATGTTTCCTGTTGTCTTACCTGTTTTAATGAATGAATTTATGGTTTATGTCTTACACCAAAATGAATGATCCTTTGAACAGTTGAGTGTATCATTTATAATCAGATAACCTCCTTCCATGGCCTAAAAATAAATGATGAATATGAATTTAGATATGCTGGCTCACATTAGTCTACAAATACATTATTATGTTATACACTGTATCTTAACCCTCTTGCCCACGAGCTGACGACGAGTCCCGCTCTAGCAGGATTAAATACGTGTTTGAATTTCCCGCCTTGTGTATCGATTTAGACTAGATTTGCTTTCTTTGATGAGTTTCCCGTATGTGAATAAGCATGGCTCTTCCGTTGCAAAAAACTGGATGAAAAAAGGACGAAAAATGTGGATTTTACACAAATTTAAAGTTCGGGAACAAATTTTGATGAAATTCTTCGCGATTTTATGGACAAAGGATTATAGAATTTTTACGGAAATGAGAATTTTAGCCAGGAAATCTTAACGAAACAGTATCGTATTGTTGAAATGTTCACCTCGTTGATGTTTTCTAATTTTTTGAAATTTCTTTTGGAACTTTTAACGGGAATACGAATTTTTCCAAAATCGGACAAATTTAGTGTGTGGTATTCAAATGTTCACGCAAAAATATATATGGAATTGACTCGAAAATAAATATAATACAAAGGTCTGTAATCATTTATTCTCGAGCAAAAAAAATTAACATTCAACTCCCAAAAATGAATATCTGGTAGATATTTAAAGTGTAGCACCCATCAATGTGTTCACTCACTCAGGGAAGCCATCGTCTCGGAGTTACTTCTGCCTGGGACACTATCGGTGAAAGGGTTAAGTCAACATATTATTTCAATTTCAAGATGGCCATTCTGCTGTAGGTCTCTCAGGACAATCTGTTAATACACATTTTAAAGTTTGACCGAACAGGAGATCCTGAAGAGGCCCCTTTTATATCACACTATCAATTGTATCATGCTAAAGGTTGTTTTTGTGTTCTCAAATATAATAAACCTTGAAAAATCACAATCCCTAATAAAGCTTTTTCCTTGAATATGCATAGATGTCTTCAATTACATCCAAACAAGAGGTCAATTATTTCATTTAAAATAGCGCTAGTGGTGGAAACAAGTTGAAAAATAGTAAAAAAGAGACGTACATAGTATATGACATTTTCTATGTTATTAAGAAGATATGATGTGTAAAACACTATTGTTTTGTTATATTTTTGATTTACTCATTTGTAAAGGCTACTCAATACATTTTTAGATACAGTCTAACATTGATTGCTCAAACACCTAAGGGACCGTTGAAAATAATTCAAGTTAGAGAGGGTGTTTTAGCTACTGTAAACCGGGTAATTTTGTGGCAGTTTTATTTTCACGTTTGGTATGGAAGTGCGAATATACTTGTCTTTTATTTAAGTCAATGGTAAACAAATTTGAAGCGCGAATTCAAAACTGCGCCAAATAACATCCTGTCACTTACTGCAAAATAAAGACGGCGTGAACATTTCCCGGATTACAGTATCCAAGTGGAACTATGTTTATTATTATTAATTTAACCAAAGGGACATCAAAAAGGGTTCGACACCTCTATTGTATTCCACCTATTGCAGTACGAGCCATCAAAGTTCTACTGTCATTACAAATGTTATAATATCAATATTCTGTTGCATACATCTACATATTGGACCTCTACAAAATTTTTTTTCCTGTTAGATATTGCATGATAATTTTCTTGATTTTATCTTTAATTGCAGTATAAATGGTGTTCCTTCCTGCTCAAACCAAAAGTTATTGACAAAGATTTTACGAGATGAGTGGAATTTTACTGGTTATGTAGTCAGTGATCTCGGTGCAATAGATAATACAATATATAAACATCATTATTATGCAGATTACTATTCAGCAGTGGCTGGCAGTGTCAACGCTGGTTGTAATCTACAATTTGGTGGAAATGCTTATATGTATATGTGTGAGTATTTGTTTAGAAATTACCTACATGTATTTACGTCCAAAATGAGTATATGTACATGTACATCAGTCAGGTAAATAACTTAAGTGATTTTTAATCACTTATTTAAGTAGTTTTTTCCCTCTTTGTTCTTTTAATGACAGAGTTAGGTTTCTAATCTTTCCTAATAAAAGAAAACAAACTTGACATTCTTTGAAAGAAACAGCCTAAACTGTTGGAAAAAACACAAAATATCTGTACTACTGCATCATCTTTTTTAGCTCACCTGACCCAAAGGGTCAGTGTGAGCTTTTGCCATCACTTGGTGTCCGTCGTCTGTCTGTCTGTTAACTTTTCAAATTCAACCAAACTTTACAGGAATGATGTATGGAAGGTCCTTAACAAAGATTGCTCATTTCGTTCCGATCGGACAAAAAACATGGCCTTATATTTAAAATTGGACCCTATGGGAAAAATGTCTTTTCATCAACTACTATAAAACCACTGAAGCAAATTCAAAAAAACTTTACAGGAATGATGTATGGAAAGTCCCTAACAAAGATTGCTCATTTTGTTCCGATCGGACAAAAAACATGGCCGCCAGCGCAGTACTTATATTTAACATTCCACCCTATGGGAAAAACATCATTTTCATCAACTACTCTAAAACCACTGAAGCAATTCAACATATCTTTACAGGAATGATGTATGGAAAGTCCTTAGCAAAGAATGCTCATTTCATTTCAATCTGACAAGCAACATGGCGA
Organism: Modiolus philippinarum; assembly: GCA_002080025.1. NCBI lineage: Eukaryota > Metazoa > Mollusca > Bivalvia > Mytilida > Modiolidae > Modiolus > Modiolus philippinarum. Next base: position 76,000 of record MJUU01006683.1, on the reverse strand, counting down.
CCAGCGTGGAACTAATATTTAACATTGGACCCTATGGGAAAAACGTTATTTTTATCAATTTCTCTGAAACCACTGAAGCAAATTCAACCAAACTTTACAGGAATCGTGTATGGAAGGTCCTTTACAAAGATTGCTCATTTCTTTCTGATCTGACAAAAATATATGGCTGCCAGCACGAAATTTATATTTAACATTGGACCCTATGGGAAAACTTCATTTTCATCAACTCCTCTGAAACCACTGAAGCAAATTCAATCAAACTTTACAGGAATGACATATGGAAGGTCCTTTACAAGATTGCTCATTTCATTTTGATCTGACAAAAAAATGGCTTCCAGCGCGGAACTTATATTTAACATTGGATCCTATGGGAAAAATGTCATTTTCATCATCCTTTGAAACCACTGAAGCAAATCCAACCAAACTTTACAGGAATTTTTATGGAAGGTCCTATACAAAGATTGCTTATTTCGTTCTGATCCAACAAACAACATGGCAGCCAGCTCAGAATTTATATTTAACATTAGACCCTATGGGAAAAACATCTTTTTCATCAACTCCTCTTAAACCAATGAAGCAAATTCATCCAAACTATAGGATTGATGTATGGAAAGTCCTTTACAAAGATTACTCATTTCATTTCAATCCGACAATAAACATTGCCACCACCCAAAACATCAAAAACTATGCTTTTCAGCATTTTGTCAGGTAAGGGATACAGGATCAGTCTCTGAGCCTTTAGTTATTTTATTGATTTTTGGGGTTTTTTTTGCAAATTTCAGCTTAATAAAGGAGAAGTTCCAATGTTGATAACCCATGAAATAGAATTTTCCAGACACTAGGGCCAATTTTCCTGATAACTTCAATGTATAAACTATCACACTAAGCAATTAATTATTTATGTTTGTGGTTAAAATCTCAATGTTTGCTACTGTTGAAATCCCAAGGGTCTTATGGATAATTATACCCCCGCTACATAGTAGTGGGGGTATACTGGTTTACCTCCGTTCGTTCGTTCGTTCGTTTGTTCGTCTGTCCGTAACCACACTTTTCTCAGCAACTTCTCTACAGAATGAAATCATATTTTGGCAAAAGCTTTCTCATGATGGTCTGATGTGTATATACAGATTTCAAGGTTACCGCATAAGTACTTCCTGTTTGCGGAGACTTCATTATTTTTTTTATTGCTGTACAGCATATGGAATTTTTCGTCATAAATTTTTTCTGAAACTGTTAGAGGGATTCAATTGTTGTTATGCACAGAGCTTCCTTATGGTCCAATCTATAGTGTATTAGGATTTCAAGGTTACGCAGTAAGCACTTCCTTTTTGCCGAGACGTCATTGTTTTTCATTGTTGTACAATATAGTGAATTTTTCCTCACAATTTTTTCTGAAACTGTATGTGGGATTCAATTGTAGTTTTGCACAGAGCTTCCTTATGGTCCAATCTATAGTGTATTCGGATTTCAAGGTTACGCCATAAGCACTTCCTGTTTGCCAAGACGTCAGTGTTTTTCATTGTTGTACAATATATGGAA
>MJUU01006683.1:33792-44277 GCA_002080025.1 Modiolus philippinarum | reverse complement strand
ATACAAAAAAATAGCATAAATTAATAGCAAATCAAAACATAAAAGCAAAGGAAAGAAAAACCTGATATGTGATAAGTAAATAAGTATGACATGATTTAATTTATTATGACTAAAATACAGAAAATTGCAGACAAAAGTTATTCACATGCATTACATTTGCAATGATTTCCATTCCAGGATTGTATTATATTCTTGAACTGATTAAAATTTGAAATTTTTCTAAAATTATCAGGTAATTCGTTCCATAAAACAGCTGCTGCATATTTAAAAGAACCTTACCATAGGTGGTTGTCCTCACTCTAGGTATATCTAAAATGTTAGAATATCTAAAACTATAATTATTGTTTTTAAAATTTACTAAATCATTTAAACATGGAGGAGACAAATTATATAAAATTTTAAAACATTCAAGTGCCATAGTGCGCATTCTTCTTACTTGTAGTGATGGTACCTTAGCTATGTGTAGAAGATCTTCATATGTGCTATTATAATCTTCATGAATAAAACGTAGAGCTCTTTCCTATATTTTTTCTAATTTTACTGTATTTGATTTAGAACAAAAATGCCATGCTAGAGGACAAAAATTAAAATTTGATAATATAAAAGTATGAAATATAGTAAGTTTGTTTAATTTAGATACAAAGCATCCAATACGCTTAAGTACACTCAATTGTTGAGAGGCTTTACGACAGATATTTTTAACATGTTAGTCAAAATTTAATTTATAATCAATATCTATTCCTAATAATTTAACAACATCATCACAAGAAACATTGACAGATTCAATATTAAAACGGGTTGTTTAGCGTGTGTCTTCTTGCCAACAGCTATAGCCTGAAATTTGTCGGGGTTGGCTTGCATACAATTTATATTAAACCATTCTATTAAAATAGAGCTCTCTTTTTCTAAAACATTTATTAAATTATTATAATCATGATCAACGTAAGACAAGGTGTTATCATCTGCATAATTGTACAAGGTACCATGTTCGATAAAATAAAAAATATCGTTTATATAAAAACATTAAAAAGCAGAGGGCCTAAAATAGAACCTTGCGGGACACCTTTAGTTAAAATTTTCCAACTGCTGACAACTCCCTGAAGCTTGATTTGCTGCCTACGATCCGTCAGTAATTTGAAAGAAAGTTCTTAAAGCTGTTGAGGTCACTAATAATTTTGTTGGCGGAGCAGTCAAATTTGCTTGAGATATTGATATATGATGATTTATCTTTTGTATTTAGATTGCATGTTCCTAGCCAGATATACAGTCTAATTTGCCCTAATCAGTACTCTCAGCTTAGCATCAATATTTTGTTTTAGCCAGGCTAGACTCTTTTCTGATGTTTACCCTACTTTACCATGTTTACACCATCACGCAATGTTGTTGTCAAAGGGATTGATAATGTTGTTTCTCAAATATATTCCTTTACTATCGAATAAATAAGAGGAATATGGTGACATGGACTCGTTGCATTGAATGTTGATTTTTTTTTAAATGGAAATAACTTTTATAATTTCGCGATTATGGTAAACAATTCAAAAATACCGAGTTATTTGAAAAATAACTCTTTTTATGCGAGGGACTGAGTTTTCATTCAGATCTCATGAATATTAATTATATCCCAAGATGCACGTGTAATCACATGACTAAAAATCACACAAGCTGGCAAGACGTGTATTTCGAGTGCAAAGTTTTATTTTGTCGAGTTTATTTAATAATTGAATGTGTACAGTTTATGAGCTCCATTTATATGTTTGTGATGACGATGTGATTCAGATATTAGGACTAAGATTTAATTAGCTGTATAGATCTACTATATTATGGAAATCTAGTGACGAGGAGACTGGACATTACGTAATCTTTGATCTTCATGTTACAAATAGAGGAGTTAATGTTGGATTTTTAGAGATTTTATTACGAAGTTATGTAGCTTTTGTATTTGTGAACGTTAGAGATGACAAAAGAACTTTAGCCAATATTTGGTATTCAAAAACTTTGATGATATTGAGTTCAAAAATTTCCATTGGCCTGGAGTGTTGTGGTGATCACGAGCGGAGAAAGTGACCAGTGGGTTAAGGAATTGACAGACAGTTTGGGGGCGGAGCATCGGAAGTAGGAGCCAATCATCTTACATTGTAGGTCAGGATGTGGGACGATCAAATGTAAACACAAGGTAATTCGATTACAAAAACACGAGTTTAGTGAAGTTTATATTGATACTATTTAACAAAACAAATGAAAATGAGGACAATGATATTAGGCAGTTCACACGTTTTTAGACTACGTAATTACCTACATAATGACTTTGACATTAATTTAGAGAAACATTTGATCAAAATTCAGGGTTACAGAGGTGGAATGGTCAACACGTTATATCAGTCTTTGGTAGATCTCAATAATTTTACGCCGGATGTTGTGTGTTTACAAATAGGTAGCAATGATATTGGAGATAAACATACTTCTGTTGATAATGTTGCTCTTTCTATCCAGTGTCTGTATGAGATGTTAATGTCATTGGGAGTAAAAAGAGTTGTAGTAGGCATGCTCTTTCACAGAAGATGGGTTTTGCCGAAACGGGGACTGACATTGGAGGACTATAACGAAAGAGTAAATGGTCTTAATTGGTCACTATACCAGCTCTCTTTATGTTTATCTAACATGACATTTTGGGTCCACAGAGGACTACAGTTTCCAAATGTAGAAATTTTAGATGACAAAGGAGTTCACTTGAATGCAGAAGGAAACAAGCGATTAGCAACTAGCTTAAGAGGAGCAATTATTTTCATGGAGAAAGACATAGTTGGTAAAAATTTTATTTCACATTACACCTAAATAATTGAAATAAAGCTCAGATCTAATTAACACATTTTGTATTAGATTTGCATGTCTAGATGTTTGAAGTTAANTGTAGCAAACTATTGATTAGACGGGTATTTCAAGAAATGTACTTGTTGGTAAATAAATAAATAGATAAATAAATAAGTTTTATTTAAAGTCGGCAAGTAAAATATAACAGACAAACATAAGCTCTAGAGAGCTTTTAACCGACATACATATATACATGAAATACACAAGCACAAGAATACAAAGCAACTAAAAAAGCAGTGTCATGCAAGCAAATAAATAAAAAAAAGCACTGAAAACACATAGCACAAGCAGAATAGAAATACAAAAAAATAGCATAAATTAATAGCAAATCAAAACATAAAAGCAAAGGAAAGAAAAACCTGATATGTGATAAGTAAATAAGTATGACATGATTTAATTTATTATGACTAAAATACAGAAAATTGCAGACAAAAGTTATTCACATGCATTACATTTGCAATGATTTCCATTCCAGGATTGTATTATATTCTTGAACTGATTAAAATTTGAAATTTTTCTAAAATTATCAGGTAATTCGTTCCATAAAACAGCTGCTGCATATTTAAAAGAACCTTACCATAGGTGGTTGTCCTCACTCTAGGTATATCTAAAATGTTAGAATATCTAAAACTATAATTATTGTTTTTAAAATTTACTAAATCATTTAAACATGGAGGAGACAAATTATATAAAATTTTAAAACATTCAAGTGCCCTAGTGCGCATTCTTCTTACTTGTAGTGATGGTACCTTAGCCATGTGTAGAAGATCTTCATATGTGCTATTATAATCTTCATGAATAAAACGTAGAGCTCTTTCCTGTATTTTTTCTAATTTTACTGTATTTGATTTAGAACAAAAATGCCATGCTAGAGGACAAAAATTAAAATTTGATAATATAAAAGTATGAAATATAGTAAGTTTGTTTAATTTAGATACAAAGCATCCAATACGCTTAAGTACACTCAATTGTTGAGAGGCTTTACGACAGATATTTTTAACATGTTGGTCAAAATTTAATTTATAATCAATATCTATTCCTAATAATTTAACAACATCATCACAAGAAACATTGACAGATTCAATATTAAAACGGGTTGTTTAGCGTGTGTCTTCTTGCCAACAGCTATAGCCTGAAATTTGTCGGGGTTGGCTTGCATACAATTTATATTAAACCATTCTATTAAAATAGAGCTCTCTTTTTCTAAAACATTTATTAAATTATTATAATCATGATCAACGTAAGACAAGGTGTTATCATCTGCATAATTGTACAAGGTACCATGTTCGATAAAATAAAAAATATCGTTTATATAAAAACATTAAAAAGCAGAGGGCCTAGAATAGAACCTTGCGGGACACCTTTAGTTAAAATTTTCCAACTGCTGACAACTCCCTGAAGCTTGATTTGCTGCCTACGATCCGTCAGTAATTTGAAAGAAAGTTCTTAAAGCTGTTGAGGTCACTAATAATTTTGTTGGCGGAGCAGTCAAATTTGCTTGAGATATTGATATATGATGATTTATCTTTTGTATTTAGATTGCATGTTCCTAGCCAGATATACAGTCTAATTTGCCCTAATCAGTACTCTCAGCTTAGCATCAATATTTTGTTTTAGCCAGGCTAGACTCTTTTCTGATGTTTACCCTACTTTACCATGTTTACACCATCACGCAATGTTGTTGTCAAAGGGATTGATAATGTTGTCTCTCAAATATATTCCTTTACTATCGAATAAATAAGAGGAATATGGTGACATGGACTCGTTGCATTGAATGTTGATTTTTTTAAATGGAAATAACTTTTATAATTTCGCGATTATGGTAAACAATTCAAAAATAACATTTCTCCAATTTCTAGCAGATTTAACCAACGCCTGAGTGGTGTGATAAAAATATTTCTCGTCTCTAGTGAGAGAACAACTCGAGTGAAATTCCCGCCAAATCTATTCGGAACATAATCCTACGTTATGTCATTAAAGAACTTAAACAAGTTAAATATGAAATTTCTCACATCTTGTTAATGTTTAAAAACTCGGCAAGCCTCGTTTTCAAACAATTGCAAAATTTATCAAACTCGATTTGAGAAATTTCATAATCAACTTAGTTCTCGTAGTAACTATATTTCTACCTCATTTAAACGAGAGGTCAATTTCAACCACTTCTCCGCCAGATTATGTCTCTTAAATTTCTCCGTATCTTTTGAAGTGTCTATTTTTAGATTTTGTTGTCCACGTGACTATTTGTCATTTGTTTATTGTGATTGTGAATTGGCCGTTCACGTGACTATTGGTCATTTAAAAATTATTCAGTTTATCTTTACTGGTATATTAAGTACTTTATATTGTGTTGATCTTAAAATTATGGTGTGTGTAAAGATTTTGTAAAATACATTTAATTTTTCCTTTCATTTCCCATTCGGTCGTTCTCAGTCCCGTGACCATTCGAGGTAAAATCAAAAAGAATTCCGAAAAAATTGCTAGCCTACACTTGATCGTAGCAAATTATGGTTGTTTACATCTTGTCCTTAATCGTGATCCTTAGCTGCAGTACAAAGGCAGACTACCCATTTAGAAATGTCTCTTTATCATGGAAAGAGAGAGTTGATAATCTTGTTAGCGAGTTGGAAGTAGAGGAAATAATGTACCAAATGGCTAAAGGAGGCGGAGGAAAATATGGTGGACCAGCCCCTGCCATCGAAAGACTTGGCATAAAACCTTACCAGTGGGACACAGAATGCTTGAGTGGCGACGTAATGGCAGGGAATGCTACATCTTTCCCTATTGCAATCGGATTAGGCGCTTCCTTCAGGTAAAAATTGAATATTTTCACGATTCATTATTATCATATTTAGCCCCCCTTTTACGAGAAAAAAAATACATGAGATCGGAAAAGTGAAAAAGGATGAAAATACTATTTAAAACGAATGAGAATCATTTTACTTTTTCAGTTTATATTTACTTGTCTTTACTTTATTTATACTATATCCCGTTACTTTCGGTTTTGATCATGACTAATTATAGCATCTATGAGTGGCTGTACGTAATAAAAAGAAATATATATCCTAATACTTCATAAAGGTAATAAAAATGTCACATTCGTAGCTAATTACTAGGTGCTGCTCCACTTACATACATTTGTTTTCATAAGGAACCTTTTTTTCATCTTATTTACCATGTTTACGAATTTGGCAGTCATATTGCATGGTATAGTAGCTAGTATAGCTGTGGAACTGTAGCTCTTATGTTTAAAGATCTTAGTATTCTTATAATATACTCTTTCCACAACCTTATCCACAATTTCACATGAATACATAAATTGTAGAAGTCAAAAATTGTGTCAATATTTTGTTATTTTACACATATTTAATTTGTTTCAGTCCAGATCTGATTTTCCGTGTAGCAGAAGCTACTTCTATAGAAGTCAGAGCAAAACATAACCTTTTCATGAAACAGGGGACATATGATGACCGTACTGGTCTCAGCTGTTTTAGTCCTGTTATTAACATAATGAGACATCCGTTGTGGGGTAGAAACCAGGTAATTAATTCAAAATACTTTGTCAGGAAAATGAATTTGGTTAGTTAATGATAAGATATAAGTATTAACCAATCAAGGTGCCCATTTATATAAAGAGCAGGGAAATCACAATATATTTACAACATATTGATTAATTGGTACACATGAGAACTATCCGTAATTGAAGAATATATACACAATCATTAAAATAAAAATTGTATTAGTACAAGAAACAATGATAATATGAGGATAGGTATAACCTATGTGGAAGCGAAGCTGAATTCACTCGCTGAAAAACTGTTGTATACTGTAGGCCTTCCCTTTGTCAGTATTTATCAGGGACAATAGGAAGATGGCATTGGTAGAACAAGAGGGGAGGATCTGGCTTATTGACCCACTATTTATGAAAAAAAAAATCATGCTGAATAAATGCAAAAAATCAACCAAAAAATTCACTGGAACTACACTCTCCTTAAACCCATGCAACTGGAACCATCCTTTCTGAAGCACGACTAATGATCCACCCGGTAAAGGATCTTACAGCTTGAATATTTTCATGTGATGTAGCTGTGACTCCTTGTGTTATGCGTTGTCAAACAACGGCAGTAGAATACCAAAGGAACAAAGGAGTGAAATTTACAAAAATCGAAGTCCAAAGACATGGCCAAAACGAGAACACAGAAAAAAATGACGTCAGACACAAAAGACCACACAAAACAATGACGCTAGACAGATACAAAGCACAGAAATAGAAATCAATGTCAAGCGTGTAAATATACGGTACAATCACAGGCACTTGTTTTATTCGGGATATCTTACAGTAAAGGAGACATAAAATATGAAATACAGCGGCATAAATCGTGTAACATCTATAAAAAACATTTTATAATGTCTTTTTCATTTAAAGTACTGTAGCAGTAAAATATGTCCGTCCGGAAAATTTGTCCAGACGGAATAAATCTCATAGAAAGACATGAGGCATTTATTTTACTAGGAATAGTTGTCCGAGGACATATTTTCCTAGAAATATATGTCCTCCCGGATTCATTTTCCCAGGAATGTCTGTCCATGGACTTTAGTTTCCTAGTAATAACTATCCCCCGGACATTTTTCTACCCGAAAATATTTATCACTTAAAAAAGAAGCAACCTCCTGAGAGGCTGAGCGATGTCTCCTAAATTTCAACTACAATGTACTACTGACGAGATGGTTTTGTTTTCTGCCGATTTTTCAAAGTGAGTGAACATGATAGAGTTTGGCATTGGTTTTTACAACATTACGGACAGTATGTTCTTGACCCAATTAATTAAAAAAATATGCATATCTTTCAAGTTTTACCTCCCTTTAAAGCTGCACCTTTGCTTTGGCATAGCCATAGGTAATGACTCGCCTGCAGAATAGTTATATTTGTATTGACAAAAGTTAATAAATTATTCAATCTTTACTTAAAAGTACTGACAAAGTAAAGCAAAAATTGTACAAACCTTATTTTTCCTTAAACTATTTGTGGTCGTCAGTTTTTTTTTATATACGATTTTAGAAGGTTTCATTCAAAGGAAAGCCAGAAAGGTTGGTTCGCAGACGGCCACTCAGGGCAATTCGGTTGTATAACGGATCACACGGAGGAGGTGTTTTGGGATAGACCCCGTGATTTTTTCTGCAAAACTTTAAAAAATTCATGCAAAATTTAGGCACACTCAATAAAAACTGGAGAAAAATTGACAGGAACCCCTTTTTACGGAACTCCATGGGAACCCCTTTTCCGAAACAAGTGCCTGTGTGCCATTCACCACGGCGATTTATAACAGATAAACCGCGGTATTAACGGACCAGACTGCAGTCAAATTTAGGCTTGCATTGGACAATTCATATGTAACAAGGGTTAATTTCCCTTACGCTGCATGTGTTCAAAGTTTCAGATCAAATAATGATTATTGTTATTGTGAAAAAAATCAAGTAAACAGGTTTGTCCGCCAATGAACGGCACAATTCATCCAAAAATATAGTATTTGAAGATTGTAAAACGTAATTTAAAAAATTGAATTTGTGTTTAGAAGTGCGTATAACGTGAAAAGAAGCTCTGAGCATTATTGATAGATATCGCCAACATAAAAAGAGTTTGTTTATATACTATGACAAATATGATTCCCACGCAAAAATTACACTGCTATGATACTTAACTTCATGTCTATCAGCTTTCATACATCTCTCGCATTGTTGGATTCCCAATGTTTTAATTTCCTCTGCACTGAACACAAGGGCTTGTTACGAAATAATGATAATAACTTAAACTTAGCTTATATCATTAAAGTGTGTGTGTGTGTGTGTGTGTTTTTTTTTTTTGGGGGGGGGTAAGGTTTAATTATTGTTTTTTATATTTTATTTTATGCATTTTTTTTGCTATCGCCGCTCTTATAATACTGACTTAATTCCTTGACACTATATACACTGAACATGGGGTAGGATGCCTAAAAAGGCTACCCATTTTATTTGTTAGTTTGTACCTAAATGCACATCTGGAATTGTGGGATCCTTTGTTTTTAACATGATTTAGACGATGTAACAATACCCGTCCCCCACTCTTCCCTACTGAGTAACCTCTCCCAGCAGTTACTGGTATTATTAGTTATATCAGATCTATATAGATATAGCTTCTAATTGACAGTCAATTTGACTATATGCAGAGAATAACACATGTTTTTACATTGCTTCCAATTCTCAAATTTTAGAACTTAAATTATGCACTTGCAATGACATTACTGCCATTAATCAAAAAAATATGTATTGGTATTTTATTGATTGATTCAATTTCAAATATTTTATATGGATAAAATTAAAAAAAGATCATATAATCATTAAAAATAGGTCTTTTTATAATGGAATGAAGTCAAGTTCCACTGAAAAATCATTTTCTTGTCGTGACACTTTTTCATATTTTCATATATTTATATATTCATGACTCCAACATGCTACATCTTGACGCAACTCCCAGTCACAGTACTTCAAGCCCTTTGATTATTGCAGTTATCGATCCTGGATGGCTGGAAGTATATTTCCGGGGTAGCAGACGCTTGTTGTTTTGACGAATTTTCTCAATCATTTGAGCATTGTGTTATTGAAAAACATAATGCCATTTTATTTGGAAAGTTTTTGGTCAAATATACGTCAGTATATAACAAGATGCAGTACCCAAGCAGGAGTCAAAATTTGGGACAAAGGAGTGAGCATTGTCAACGCTCTGCATCAAGGTAAGACTGATTTTGATTGGATTCCCTGTAAATGGATTGTATGGATACGTTCGATGAATAAATGCCAGTCCTGAACGTATGCTGTGAGCAATGGATGCACGTCTACAATAGCAACTTGTCATCGCAATGTCAATGATCCTGGCCATGGATGATACAATCTTTATTTAAGCAGTGAAAACAACCGTCGCGTAACACATAGCTGCATTTAGGTTGCTGACAAAACCTTCCCTTGCGTCTTTTCTATACTGCATGACTGTGTATAAGTTGTAATTTAGCGTATAAACAAATATACTCAAAATTCTTGCGTAACGATATTGATCCGCCTTATCGTTGTCATGGTTGCATATATTCATTCGTAATTTCTCGGTTATTATCATGACCCTTTTCGATGCAGCGGAATTCCGAATGGATTTATATGTCTTTAGTTTCGTACCAGAATTCCCCAGTAAAACTGTTTTTATTCTGTTTTCTTCATTTCGATTTTACCATCAACATGTTTGAATGGCCATCAAGCAACGTATTCAAATGCTTAATTTTTTACATATATTTTAGAAATCTTCTCTGAAAGATTGATGTGTCCATTTGCGTATATTTCCAAGAACGATAACTCTCGACGCAGGGATTTTTTCAACTCATAGTATTGGGAACAAAATTGCAGTTTCCAAAATATATGGAAGCTTCGCTTCCTATAAAAGAAAAAGTTGCAAGCAATTATTCAACATCTGCCAAAATGTTAAGTACAGACACGTTTAATTTGTATGCATTAGTAAAAGAAACAATGGTATGAAAGAATAAGTTGCAAAAGGTTAGTACCTTAAACCTGTTCCAGAATGTTAAGTTCGGACACATCATT
>MJUU01006683.1:0-12110 GCA_002080025.1 Modiolus philippinarum | reverse complement strand
TTTGACTCATATTTTCCGCTTGATTGATTTTCATTCAAGTTTATGGAAGAGTTCATATGTCAGTCACTATACATGGGAGGATCTGGTAACCTTACATATGCATGCATTTTAGGTGGTAGGTCAGCATCCAAGCAAAATGAGTCACTTTGACCTTTTCTTTCCTCTGGATTAATCTACATTGAAGTTTATGGACTAATTCATATCTCAGTCAGTATACATAGTAAGATCGTCTACCCTTGCATATGCATGCATATCTGATGGTAGGTCAGCATCCAGGCAAAATTAGGTCCCTTTGACCTATATTTTACACTTGATTGAGTTGCATTCAAGTTTTCGTAGTAGTTTAGATCTCTGTCACTACACATGGTAGGATTATGTAACCTTGCATATGCATGCTTTTCTGATGCTAGGTCAGCATCCAGGCACAATTAGGTCATTTTGACTATATGACCTATATTTTCCACTCAAGTTTACGGACAAGTTCAGGTCACAATCAATATACATAGTATTATCATGTAACCTTTCATATGGTAGGTTAAAATCCAGACAAAATTGGGTTGTTGTGACAATGTGCCATAACGAGACAAACTTTGTAATCGTTGATTACCTATGTTTTTTGTATTCTGTTCAGTGTTATAAGCTCATCTGGTTATCAGCAGGAAGGGGATTTGCCAATATTTTGTGTCAATCGTTTTTATTCATTGGGAATCAAACTTGGACACAATAGTCTTGCAGTGGTCCCTTTACACAGAGGTGTTTTTTTTTCAGCTGTGTGCTTTATCTTAGATGGCAATCAGCGAGGTACATATTTTAACATTTGGCATCGGGTTTGCAAAATATCAAAGATCGCCACCAGTGAGAAGAAAGTTTAACATTGAATCCTATGGGAACACGATCACAGGTCTTTTCAGAAATTACTTTACAGGAATCATGTACTAAAGGTTGTTCATTGTTCATTTTGGTCTGATCCGTTAAAACATGGCCGCCAGCACGGAACATAGTTTAACATTGGACCCTATGGGAGAATCACATTTTCATCTTCTTCTCTTAAACCACTGAAGCAAATTCAACAAAACTTCACAGGAATGATGTACTAAAGGTCCTTTACAAAGATTGCTCATTTCGTTCCGATCCGATAAAAACATGGCCTCAAGCATGGAACTTAGGTTTAACATTGGACCCTATGGGAAAATCTTCTCAGGCTTCTGAAACCGCTGAAGTAAATTTAACAGAACTTTACAGGAATAATGTATTGAAAGTCCTTAACAAAGATTGCTCATTTGGTTACAATCCGATAAAAACATGGCCACCAACATAGTTTAATATTGGAACCTATGGGAAAATCACGTTTTTATCTTCTCCTCTGAAACCATTGAAACAAATTCAAACAAATTACAGGAATGATGTACGGAAGGTACTTAACAAAAATTCCTCATTCCATTTCGATCCGACAAAAAACATGGCCTCTAATTCATTAAAGCCCGGTATAAGAAAACAATCCGTTTCATCATTTTCTCTGAAACTACTCAAGCAAATTTAATTAAATGCATAGAAGTTCCTTTGCAAAAAAATACTCATTTTAATAGGATCAGACAAAAAAAAAACACGGGTGCTAATGGAGAACATAGCTAAACATTAGACTCCACTGGTAATTAAACATATTTTTGGTCATGCGTGGCATAGAAGCATTTTGTCAGGTGAGCGATACAGGCTCAATCTCTTAGCCTCTAGTTTAATATTAAGATGATTTTTGCTGTTGAGTTACTATTAGACACTACGTACCGCAATGCAAGGGGAGGTTTTGCATGCCAGCATTTCTTTTGAAGTCAAGGCCGTTGCGGTCGACAATTTTTCCGCCTGATTTGTCTGGTATGCGGACAACTCGGCCCGCGGACAACTCGGACCATGACCACTCGGACCGTAAAAAAGACAAGTCGGACCGTTACAAAGGACAACTCGGACCGTATACGGAAAAATGACTGTCAGTTTTTGAGATCAAATGATGAACGTTCTACATATGGTATAGTAGCATCCCCTGGGTCCGTGTGAGTAGTCTCAGTAATACTAATGTCTGGTTGTTGTGTGTTGTTAATTCCATATGGAATGGTGGCATCTGCTGACAGTCTGATGCTTTCATGTTCTGGTTGGTGAGGTACATTACACTGAGTGCAAAGGAACTGAACTGGTTGTGATACTTTAGCCATATGCCTGTATTCTTGTCTAGAGATACCCGTGTTAGAGGTTCTGTGTTGACGTTGGTGGCAACATGAGCAGGTGAGTATTTCTTGGCGAGGTCTGACATTCTGTTGATAGTGTACTCTTGTTTTTTTGTCTCATTGACTTCGGCTCTTGATAATGTTCGGTAATTTTGTTATTTCCTCTGTTTATCCTATAAGGGCTCATGTAAATGATGTTTTTAAATATATGAATAATAGGGAATAAATTCCCCAACGGCTTGCAATACTTTTTCGATCAACAAAAAATGTACTTGTTTTAACTTTTTTTCGGGCAACGGATGACACTGATTTTAAGAACACTTTGCTAGTTTATGTTATGTTTGTTGATTATACCGCATCAATAGGCTAAATAAAACATCGATGTAGCGTTGCTCGATATCTTGCAATGAATTCCGCTCAATTGATGCTACCGGAAACTTACTATGAGGTATGAGCATAGTTCATGGTTTATCTCAAGATACAAAAAAAATACCGAAGTTGCATAGATGAAGAATGACAAGAAAATCGTTGTTCCGTTAATTGCTTGGTTTTCCCGTGTATTTGTGGAGGTTTTGTATCGTGTGCATTTACTCCCAGCTATCCTTTCGTTATTAAAAAATGGGCTTGATTTGATTTCACTAACCCATCAGCAAAGTCGTACACATTGCTTAAAACGGCATTTGTGCACAATACTGATAAGATTGTGTAATATGGTTTCGTGTGCAGAAAGCAATTCGACATCGTTTTTTTGTTGTAAATTTAGGATTACAGACTTAAGGAGATAGATGAAATTTCTAACTCATGTTCTTCTCATTTAAATGGATAAAGTTTGCCTGATCATGTTCCTCGCCAAAATGCTGGGGAATATACATAATATACAGTTCGTTACGACATTATACGCACAATACAGTAACGTCAGCACTAACTTTGTTTCACTTTAAATGATTAAATGATGTAAAGAACCTTTTTAATTGCCTCTCGAAATTTTTAGGGAAAAAATCAAATCAATCTTCATATTCTTATTAAAATATTTGCTTTACAGGGACGATACGGTCATTTTTGAAAAGGCCTTAACATTAGACACTTTCAAAAATGATAACTGGAAATTATCAGTAGATGTAGAAAAAAAAATAAAGTGACTATATTTAGTTAAAGAAAATGTAGACGTGATTGTAGTTTTAGGATGAACAGTACAGGGTTAAAAATGCTGATCCCCTCATATACCTTTAATGGAACTGTTTTCTAGTCAAGGATAAAAGTAGTGAAGCAATCTCGAAAAAACATTCCTTTCTATATATAAAAGGCTTTTCAGTTATAATTGCTTGATTCATTAGTTGAACCTATCCCCTTATTTGGATCGTAAGTTTTGGGTTTTGAGAATCTTGAACCTATTGGAAAATATATCTGCACTTTTTGCATGCGAAAACTGGGTTTTAATTCCTCTACCCCAAGTTTCAAATTTATGGAGAATTGAAAAGACAACCCCTATGAGAGGACAATTAAGAATGGTGTCATTTTTGTATAAACTTATGCAGAATGAGACCAAACTTAGTTTTATATGAACTTGAACTTACTATGAGGTATGAGCAAAGTTCATTGTTGAAGGCCTCATGGTGACTTCAAGATGAAGAACAACAATAAAAGCGTTGTTCCTTTGCTTGTTTTTTACCATGTATTTGTAGAGACTTTGTCTCATGTGCATTTACTCCATATCCTTTTATTCACCTTATACTAGTTGATTTGGAGATATTAGTTTTAAATGGACCCCTCTGGTTAAATCTGTTTGTTGTAACAACACAGGTCTTGGATATTTTTTCATATCAAATTAAAGACGACCAAAATGGTCTAAAATACTTGCCACCCGACAAAATCTTAAAATATTAGTAGCACATGGGACATTTCGGTTGACATTTTGAATGCAATAACTAGTTTTACAGCTTTAGAGAAAATTATTCTATCTACAAAAATAAATAAATATCTTTTTCTCTTTGAAAAATGCAAATTTTCTTCAACTGTAAATTTCCTCCCACCGTTTTGATCTCGAGTTTTGATACACGTTGCATAGTATTTTTTTCAACAAAATTACTCTATAAAGAAAATGAACGAAATTGACAGTTCTCGGTGTTTTTCATTCCGCTAGACCACATTATTATTATTACTGGTAGAGCCCGACACCAAAACCATGCTAAACGTCGGTGCAGAAATTGCACAGTATGGCATGAAGAGCTTCCTCCTAGGGAGGTTAGGCTTTGCTGACTTTCTAATAAAGACTGTCCACCTACACGGGGAACCTTACTGTTTTATATGTTTTGGGCATTTTCAGCCGGTTGTTGAATGGTTTTTGAAATCAGTTAACTGTTTTTGAACCATTTGGTGTTTTCTGTTCTGTTAAATTTTTACTTTGTGTAATCTGTTAAAGGAACTGAAATTAAAAAAGGCACTGTTTGCTGTCAATGAGGATGGGCAAGACTTTTTTTTATGTTAATGCATTTTGGGCATTGTCAGTTGGCTGTTAAATGTTTTAAGGAAAATTAAAGATTGTTAGTCTGTTAATGAAACCCCTCTTGCCCCCTCTTGCAACCTTTTTTCAACCCCCCAGAAAAAAAAATTCCCTTGATATACCCCATACAAGACCATTTCTTTTTTACATTGAAGATGTATGAACTATATTATAGGAAATAATGTTTTTAGCAGATTTCATACTTCAAAGTGGTTCTTTGTTTTAAACTAACCTTTGGTCATAAGCTGTTTTTTTTTCTATTTTTGTTGTAAAGGGAATTCCCTTTCTTCTGGTATTGTTAAGAGGAAGGCATTGTTAAGATTAAATACCCGTATTACTTCCGTTCTGCTCGAGTAATAAACGTGTATTTATTAAGCACACTGTGTAGTTAGTCAATACAGTATAACATTCTCGTAATGCCTGTTTACATTTTGTTTTTGTTGTTAATTTACGGTGCATCTGCAGATTTTCCCTTTAAGAATATTTCTTTACCATGGGAAGAAAGAGTGGACGATATTGTCAGCAGGCTCACTATTGATGAAATTATGTATCAAATGGCTAAAGGTGGAATTGGGAAAGACGCCGGACCAGCTCCTGCCATTCCTAGGCTCGGTATCGGACCTTATCAGTGGGACACCGAATGCTTGAGTGGTGATACAAACGCAGGAAATGCTACTTCCTTCCCAATAGCCATTAATTTAGCAGCAACATTCAGGTATGATATAATTATATTTTGTAAATCTATAAATAGTAAATAATTCCAATACATCTACACACAATAAATTATATATTGGATTTACCTGCTGGTGACGTCGGTATATATGGCACGCGAAATTAAAACTTGTGTAAACCAGAATTGTCGAGGGACAACCAGGTTTACCAGGTCGATAATCCTGGTTTAGCAAAGAAAATCTTATACCACTTTCCGAAATTAAATACATATTTCACCTCCGTTTCCAATGAGTAAAAAAAAGTCATTACCAATTATTAAATGGCTTAAAATTCTTTCTCTTCTGATTGGATGATTGGATGAAAGTATACATTACTTCTAGTGAGAAAACGTTACATGATCACCGCTCAGTTATGCACGCAAGGTAGACATAACATTTATCACTGCTGTCACGTACCCAAAAAACAGATCAGGGAAAACCCGACGTCACATACCGTAATGTCACTTCAGCGTGTACCCATATATAGTAATAGAGAAAATGTAGACATTACATTTATCACTGCTGTCACGTACCAAAAAATAGATAAGGGAAAACCCAACGTCAAATACCGTAATGTCACACTTCAGCGTGTACCCATATACACCCCGTAGGAAGCTGTACAATGGAAGATGAGGGGATGAGCTTTTGAACGAAGGGTAGAGAGCTCGGGTAAATCAAAACATTGCAGACGAAGATGGATTATTTGCAAAAAAAATAGTTTACATTTTTTAATAGGCTATGTTTGATTGAAGGCCTTATTCAAAAATGCCTAAAAAATAATATATCTGTTCGTTGTAAACTCGTAATGTGAAATATCACCACAAATCATGAAAGTTTATTTGAACGGAAAACTTGAGGGTTGCGAGCTCCGTTCAAAAGGTAGGGATGCAATAGAACGGAGGGTAGCGAGCTTAATATTAACGTATAAAGTACACACGAAAAATGATAGTAGGGTACATTTGAGAATTTTATCCTCCAGTATGAAGCCAATTCTCAGCAAGAAGGTACCAAAAGTTAACAAATCCAAAGCTAAAATAATAACAATTTATCAGTTAAATATATATATTAAATATATTGAAACATTTTTTGCCAGTAGCCAGTACTTCGGTGCTGGCCCGAAAACCGATTTAATCTCGAAACTTGCAATATCTAAATTTATCAAAATTTTGTTAAAAACTAAGGAGTATCTCCCTCTTGCATAACCCCGTCCTAGCTGATTTTAGTTTTTCTATTAAGGTCTAATTTCAAATTGGTAATTTGTTCTCTCGGCCTGTACACATATTTCCAAATACTGATGTTATCTGTACTGAAAAGAAATAAGTTGTCGAAATGCGCATAATATGCAGAATCCAAATTAACAGTAACTTCGGTATTTTGTTATTTTTTAGAAATAAAGTCTTAGATAGATATATACAAACGACCAGTTGTATATTGAGTACAGTATGACTAGGTACTAGTATGGTTAAAATGTGAGTGGACCATTTGGTTTCCGTAAAATATTTCATTACTTTTGTAAACGTCAATCAAGTTAATGTGCGTTGTATGAGTAGCGCGTGCGTTCTTTACATGTATATATGGAGTTGGTAAAACAATTCCCCGTGTTAGAGATGTATGCTCTTTATTTTTCTTAGATATGGTGTACTTGTACATGAGATAGTATCTCATGTGTACACTTTGTTGAATTACTATTATCTAAATTTATGTAAATTCTAAAACCTAAGGATTAACTCCCTCCATCGTAGTTTTGTCCTTAGCTAAAAGTGATATTACTGATTATTCGGATTTCGTTTGGTTTTATGCATTTTAAACACTTTTTGAAATCATGGATTTCCTATGTTTGGGTTCTAGTGCTGCTGATTTGGATTTGTCATATGTGTTATGGTCTCATGTTTATTACTCCATATCCTTTCGTAAAATATATGTTGTCGGGCTATTGACAGCTACTGTATCGTGAAATATTCTGCTGAAGTGAAATATCCAGGTAAATCCTGCAATTTGATTGGTTACCTTGACAGGGGATATGAGACGTATCCACGTGGTAGCAAAATTACAATTTTTAAGCGCTTTTAATAGAAACATTATAGCACTTCTAGCAGAATATAAAAGTTATTCGGGCTTCACAGGGGATACGGGTTCATATTCCCTGTCTATGCCATATACCCCCTTCGCCTGACGGCTCAGGGGATATAAAGCAGACAGGGAATATGAACCCGTATCCCCTGTGAAAATTCCCGAATATAATATAATATCCCTCGAGTCAGAATATGAAGCAAAGGGGCGAGTGAGCGTTAGCGTTAGGTTATAATTGACCAGAAAATTTGCTCAAGGAATACCTTTTATTCACGTTCTTGCTCAATACAGATCTTTGTGTGCAGTCCATATTAAACGATAAAGACAAGTTTATCAAGAATTTTACACAATTATAAGACTTTAAAATCAATGTATTTTACGCCAGGAAGTGAAGTAATGATTAATTATAAATATATTTGATACTGTTTTAATATCGCTCATGTGACACTTACTGTTTAAAGGGGGTCCTTAAAACATCCGTAAAAGGATGATTCGCGAAGTATACCTCCAGAAATAGTTGAGATACATGATTTCACAGATCTCAATTTGTGAAAGCCAAAATTGAATTTACAAATTTAGAGAGATGTTTGGTGACTTGGAGAACTATACATGACCTTCTTCATATATATTCAGTAGTTAAAGGCATGTATCGTCATTTATATTGCTCATACATTTTTATTTAGCATAGCGTGCTCGCGATCCTTCCTTCAATAAATTCACTACCCTCCGTTCAATACATGAAATACTGGCTCACTACCCGTGAACGGAGCTCGCAATCCTCAAATAATTGGTTCAAAAAAGAAAATTGTAATTAATTTTCATTTGAAGCAACTCTTTGAAAAGCTTGTAACCCAAATGTTTACTTCTATCTATAGCCATATAAAATATATAAAATTGTTTATTTGAAAATTTGCATTTAAATTGTTATATACGAAAAGGTCATTTCGTCTGCACGCTAAATGTCTTACCTGAGCTCTGTACCCTCCGTTCAAAAGCTCATTCCCCTCATTTCCCATTGTACAGCTTCCTACGAGGTGATATATAGTAATAGGGTCTTAGGGAAAATTTATTTTCCAAAAGTACAAACAATGTCAAGAATAACTATCAAAAGAATGAAATGCAAAAACTGTAAAAGTTTTAAATTTGGAACACACAATTATTCATAATAAAACACTTGATGACTTTTGATTTCGGTTAATACAACAATTTAACAACCCGCGAGATCTGATGATCACCCCGGCCGTAACCGGCCTGCCTTGGTAATTATCACATCTCTTGGGTTGTTAAATTATGATATTAACCTCATCAAAAGTCATTACTTGTACATACTGTTTCATTGTATCTAAATGCCGAAACCGAGTTGTGGACCGATTCTTTTTTGGAAAAGGTCTATACAACTGTTCCATGGGCAGTCCAATAATCAAAACAAATAAAAAGAATCGAAGCGCTGAACGCTGGAGTGCTGTTTAATCGATTATTTTTTAAAAAGATGTGAAACTTGATATTAAAAAAAAATCAGTCCAAAAGCTTTTAAGTTATCTAGATACAACCATATACAATATGTCAAGTGGTTGTGCGACTCTCCTTTTCAGGCGTGCGAGATTTCATTTTTTTTTTTTTTTTTTTTTGTTGTCGTCTAATACTTGATGCTCTTTTTTTATCAAATACATCTAGGGGTTATAGATGACTTTACTTTTCAAAGTTGAAACTGTGCAAACTCTGCAGAACGGACAAGACGTCTTGCAACGACCTAGTCATTCGCATAGCCAACCACGGAACTGACAAGTGTGCTGCTTGCAGTTCGTTGTATCAGGGATTGTGAACCTTCATTCATAACTCAAAATCACAGGCACTTGGGGCCAGGATTTTTTTTTATTATTATTTTGTTGTAAAATATCGTTAGGAGGGTATGAATGTTCACTATGATTGCCGATGGTCCATCCATTTACATAACTTTATTTACGCCGCGGAAGCCTTAAAATCAACAAAAATATCAACCCAACTCGTCATATTTTCGATTGTTTACTAGTCCTACAATATAGAACCTTGCGCTGTTTCTTTTTTATATATTGACTTTTAACATGCAGCGCGAGGTCCTATCGTATGTGTCCAAAAACCCGTAGCAAATGGTTTTTCACGAAACATGGTCAAATAGTTTGTTCTCTGGTTTAGAATTATGCTCCCAAAAATAAATTTATGTGTTTTACAGTTTACTGTAGTACCAAATCTTCAAAAACAGCAGAAAATCCCACTTGAATTCTTGAATATCAAATCGAAAGTTGGTGAGAATGAACTTGCAAAATCGTAGACAAAACGATATAGATAAAAGCGTACTGCTGTATCATTCTCCAACAGCTTTTCATCATAACTACTAAAATTAAAAGCTTTGGGGTTAATTTTTTCCGTCGCTAGATTTCTTATACCTGCAAATCTTTTAGTATTTTTACTCAATTAATCCAAATATCCAAAAATAGACATCTAAACATTGTCTTTTTGACACGCTTCCATGAGAAGAGTACCTTTTGTTGTGATTAATTCTTTTGTCATTATAATTTAAATCAATACCCGACTCGTTTTACCTGGTGGGTCGTCTCGAAATGTTTTCACATCTTTGTTTATTTTCATTACTACATAAGGGAAATTGTACACCGAGATAAAAATAAAGAGACAATGGATTAAAATTGATGAAAAATCAGGTTTTCAAATGTTAAATAAGAACTTCTCGTGCGAAATCCACTTCTTGCTTGCATTTTTATGATGAACTTCGTTTTTTAAAACACGGTTGTCCAATTCGAAAATCATTGAAATATGGCGAATGCTCTAGATATTGCACCGCTTGGGAAATTATTTTATTTAGTAGTGTTGGGAATAATAGTCTGAATCGCAATAGAGGTATGTTTTTTAATGATTTACATGTTTAGGTCCATGAAGACTTAAATATATTTGAAAACACGGCATACAGTCCGACATGAAACTTATTTTATTTCCGACATGAAATCATGTCGGAAAGTGCTAATGGAAATTTTAAAGATCCGATATGACTTTGCACTTTCAAAAAAATATAAAAAATGCAAAAATCCGATAAAAACGTTAAATATTGAATAGAAATGCGAAGTCATATGTTATAGGACTAGATTGTTTACATGCGGGCTCATCAGCTAATTATCACTCGGATACCGTCCACGGTTAGACGCTCACTCTGAAGTTACTGGATATTTCGTGCACGTCGTAGTCCTGTGTATGTTGCAAGTCATAAACTACACTTACAGTTATTATTTTATGTTAAGCAAATGCCGATTTCGACATTTTACATCTCTTTTGTGCAGATAAAAATCAAATTGCAATAAAAAGAAAGACATAAATCTTTCAATTAATTTCAACGATAGAAAAAAAAATCCCTTTCCCATTGAACCTAAATTGACAAGCGGTCGAGTTTTTTTTTGTTAACAATTATAGTGTGAAAATGTTGCAAATATTATAGAAAATGCAAAGCCTTTCACAAAGCATTTTTTATTGAAAAATTTGTATTTTTTAGTCCTGACCTTCTTTTTCGGGTTGGAGAAGCGACAGGTGTGGAGATACGAGGTAAACACAATCAGTACGTGAAGGATGGTATTTACACTGATCATACTGGTTTAAGCTGTTTTAGTCCCGTCATCAATATAATGAGACATCCCTTATGGGGGAGAAACCAGGTTTGTATTCGTATAATGAAGACAGTGATTGATTCTATATAGACTTAGCCAAATTGTCCAATTTGGAAGACAATTTTGTAGTGCGACTTCCGTCTTCGACTATNATAGAATTTAAGTCTGTATTACCACTCAAAACAACAGTACCTATAGTCGCTGTTAGTATTTTATAGTATTTAAGTCTGTATTACCACTCAAAACAACAATACCTAAAGTCGCTCTTAGTATTTCATGGAATTTAAGTCTGTATTACCACTCAAAACAACAGTACCTAAAGTTGCTGTTAGTATTTTATAGAATTTAAGTCTGTATTACCACTCAAAACAACAGTACCTAAAGTCGCTGTTAGTATTTTATAGAATTTAAGTCTGTATTACCACTCAAAACACGCTGTTAGTATTTTATAGAATTTATTAAATCATGGTGATCTCCCAGTTTAAGTTAAATCAGTAGCCTTGCAGAATAGTCCAATTTTGACCTTTACATTCTAAAGCTGATATGTATTTTGAAAAATTATTACAGTTAATCCGTTTATTCATCGGTAAGGGTTTCTGACAATTCACAAGTTGATTATGAATATCAAGTGACATTAGAATATTTTTTTGTAAAAATTAGAAACTCGAGCCTCTCACCTATGTTTGCAGGAAGCTTCTTATTTTGTCTTCTATTAAAACATCAGAACACCTCTATATTGTTGTCCGTTTTATTTAAAAATATATCTATTCTTGCTTGGTTAGCAGATTATTGATAAAAAATACTTCCATTCATGCTTGTTTTGTAGATTCTTGGCCCCATGGCAAACAATTCGAACCAACTGTTTGGTGATTATTCTGCTGATACAGACCGACATTTTGTAGTTACACCTTATAATGCCTTGAGAAACTTAGGAAAAGAAGCAGTGTATTCTCCTGGTTGTAATAAT